>PISX010003872.1:0-129926 GCA_004024625.1 Mellivora capensis
AAAAATGTTCCATGCTCCTGGATTGGAAGAACAAATATTGTGAAAATGTCTATGCTACCTAAAGCAATCTACACATTTAATGCAATCCCTATCAAAATTCCACCCATTTTTTTCAAAGAAATGGAACAAATAATCCTAAAATTTATATGGAACCAGAAAAGACCTCGAATAGCCAAAGGAATATTGAAAAAGAAAGCCAGGGGCGCCTGGGTGGCTCAGTGGGTTAAAGCTTCTGCCTTCGGCTCAGGTCATGATCTCAGGGTCCTGGAATCGAGCCCCGCATCGGGCTCTCTGCTCAGCAGGGAGCCTGCTTCCTCCTCTCTCTCTCCGCCTGCCTCTCTGCCTACTTGTAATCTCTGTCTGTCAAATAAAGAAATAAAAATCTTAAAAAAAAAAAAAAAAGAATCTCATAAGGAAGAGAAAACACATTTATAGGACAGTACTGGTCGAAAAAAAAGATCCACGTATAAGTGGACCTGCAGAGTTCAAACCATTGTTCAAAAGTCAATTGCAGCTAATGGTTCTGTGTCACCAACACTCAACGTACAAAAGTATTACAGGTGTATAGCATACATCTGTAGGAATACAAGCCAGAAGATGTGTTTACACAACACGCTAAGGAGCGCAGAGGCCCCAGGGAAGTCACCTGGCCGCCTCACAACCTTGCTTCCTCATCTGTGAATGAACGCCCCTTCTGAGTCTCTCTCCAACTTTGAGGTCCTTCTAGTTTAATGTGATAAAGGGCCACAGGCTGGATCAAAAAAGTGCTAACACTGGACTTGACAGCTGCTGATGTTTAAGTTACAGTCAGTTTACGAAGAGAAGTATTGGTGAATGTCACATGATTTCTGGAGGATGGGGAGACCTTTGTCTGTGGCTGGCTGGCATCTGAGCACCAATCGTTTGCTGAAACAGTCCCCACCTTATGGGTCCAGGTGGGATGCAGAGCCACTTTCCCACCATGGAGTCTGAAAATGACAGATGGTCACTTTCCCAGCTCACTTGGCTGCTAGGGCACAGGTAACCTGGGGGCTAAAATCTGACCGTAAAACCTGACTGAAAGAAGCAGGACAGTGCTCTTTGGCAGGGTTGGCCAAGTTTGGTGGTGCTGGCTGCAAATCCGGCTCCTGCTGGTTTGGGGTTGGGGGAAGTAACATCTCACCAGGTCAGATCTGTGCTGGAAGTATGAATGTGGCTTTGGCTAGGTTGCATCATTATTATTGTCACTTTTCAGAGCTACACAATATCCTTTCCATCAATTCCATTTCTACATAAATCAGAAAGTATCAGTTTCCCTCACTTAGATAACGAAGGACCCTGGCTGCGACTGCTGGCGACACCTGCTTTGGGGACATAAAGAGTTGCTGGATGCCCCTTGCTTATTTGTCTTATTTTTCTAAAGCCATCTCATTATCTTACTTCCTCCGGATAATCTGCGAACCACCTGGCACACACAATCAAGCCTTGGAGCCCAGGGTCAATTTCAAGCCTGCAGTAGCAACAAACATATGAACAAAAATGCCCCAAACTCTACCTGTTAATCATATGCGTAGCACTTTCCATAAAGAAGCCCCAGAAGAACATTTTACTTACTGACAGACAGGGCTTAATCAGAGGGGACACTGAGAGGACATCCGCGGCTAGATCCAGTGGGTGACAGTGCTACCAGTTACTTCTCCAGAGGATGGGTCTAAAACCTCAATCAGTGAAAAAATAAATAAATAAGTAAATAAATAAGTGAAACCCCATTCAATGAAGCAATCTTTTCTTTGATCATTAATCATATGGAGAATGGGACGGAGGACGGGCAGTAATCTATGTGCCAGATTCTGTGCCTGATACTTTGCTGATGTCACCGAATTCTCCAGATAACCCTGTCACAACTGTTCTCAAGTCATGGAGGGAGTAGAGGCTGCAGGTAGTTAAGGCTGGTAAGGAAGAGGCAGATGCCAGATGAGTCTGAAGGAAAGGGAAGGGGTTCTCCTACCCTGTCTGGGGCAGTTCCCAGTGTTCTAAAACACTCTCAGGCCAAACAGAGCCTTGGAATTCCTTCTTGGTTGGAAACATCCAGACCTGATAACCCAAGCCCTAGGTTTGCTCTTGGAGAGCTGGCCCACTGCTAGGATCTCGGCACCATCTCTGCATAAAACCCAGGCACTCCGGCCTGTGAAGTAGCTCCAGGAATAATCAAGTCTACAAGCTGAGAAGTCAAACTGTATTCCCAACAGTTAGGAGCTAGAGCGAGCAGTGCAGGGAACAGCATCCAAGTCTGAATCTTACAAGGCATCATTCGTCTTTTGCGTTGCTCTGCCTGGCTTCTTTTGAGAAGCAAAGCATCTGCTCAGGCCCTGAATGAGCCCGTTTCTCTCCGAGAAGCTTTCTGATATGTCTGCCTACCCTAAACTCTCCCGTGTGGATGGCAGCATTTCTGAAATGATCAGACACTGTCCCTGGGTTACATTTGTCCAAATACACATCTTGCTACAGAATTTTGATTGCTGACCAACTTCTATTCTAAATTTTGATTGCTGACCAACTTACATTTGATTCTATTCTATTCTCTAATCTACTGGTATTTTGGTAGTAATGGAATAGTCTATTCTGAAAAAGGAAAGAAAAGCCAGTTGCATTGTGAGGTTTAGATTATGTTTGGAAAAAATGGTCAACAACTATTTTTCTCTTTTAATTATTAAAACATTCTAAATATACCCAAAGAAAGAAAGAAAGAAAGAGAGGAAGGCAAGGCTTAGAGAAGTTGGATATTAGCTCTTGTGTTCAGAAAACAGGCATATTTTTGAGCCCTAAATAAGCACATTATGGAAAGGGGTTTCCCAAAGTTTTAGGCTTCAAGCCTTATTGTTTTCTCACTTTTCTTTTGCCAACTAAAATGTTGTTTAGAATTGATATTGGATAGCGAACAGCTGCAAGTTCTGGCTGAGTGTTTTCCTAGAAATACCAGTTCCAGAAAGAATTTCCACCCGTTTCCCTCTCCCATGAGCCTTCACAGGGGATCAAACTTATTCTTCTCAGAGATCACGGTCCAAATGTTTACCAGGGCAATCGAGCGTCTGGGAAACAATGCCAGGGTGGTATTTTTAGCTGCCGGTCAAAGGAGAAACCACTTCTGATCTACCCAGTGGGTGAGTGAGGCAGGAAAAGCCCCCATTTCCAATTCAGAAATAGAGGAGCTATTCTGCTGTCTCATGGGAGGACATGCAAGCAAAGGAGAATTTGTTCTCTGTGACACCAAGCGCAGACTGGTCTGACTTCTTGGAGCTACTTTGGAGAGGGGGGAAGACACAGACACCAGATTAATTAGGCTCTGGATTACTTAGGTTCTATGCAGGAGATTAATGAGAATTCTCACGGGCTCCTTCCAGACTGTAGGATTACTGACAATTCCTTAATTTGAGTTTCTTCTACGTCTAGTACAATGTCTTTCATTTGTTGAACTGAGTAAGAGGAAACGACTGAAAACAGACAGGGTTATAATATTAGAGTACTGTGTTCCGTCCCTCACTAACCCTAACACAGCATTGCAGCTCGGAGGCGTACCGAACAGCACTCTGCCCTTAAAGAAGGGAAACATCTTATCATGGGAGATAACCAAATGCAAACCCTTTGGCTTAGAACACTGGTCCAAAAGAAGGTCTAAACATGTTTTGAGCAGGAAGGACAGATAAGTGTTGCCAGGTAGCACACAACTAAACAGTTACAGTGTTTGGAGAAGGCTGCAAGGTAGCCCTGCATTTTAACACCCTTGCTAATGCTAATTTTGGGGGAAGCTATACTGTTTGCTGGCACAGCCCTAACCAAGCACCACATGCTGAGTAGCTCTGACAGCCAAAACGTCTTCTGTCACAGCTTGGGAGACTGGAGGTCTAAGATGAGAGTGTCCCCAGGCTGGTTCCTTCCAAGGACGTGAGGAAGAATGTGTTCCAGGTCTCTCCCAGCTTCTGGCAATTTCTGGTGATCTTTGGTGGTTCCTGGCTTGCAGAAGCATCAGCTTGACCTCAGCCTTCATTGTCACATGGCGTCCTCCCTGTGTGTGTGTGTGTGTGTGTGTCCAAATCTCCCCTTTTTGTAAGGACACTGGTCATATTAGATTAGGTCCCACCCTTCTACAGTGTGGAGTCACCAACATAATTTAACTAATGTGAAGTGTAACTAATTCTATTTCCAACAGTAGATCCTATTTCCAAGGAAGGATTAATTCTGAGGTACTGGGGTTAGGACTTCGGTATACGAATTTTTAGGGGACCCAATTCAACTATAGCAATGGCCCTCAGAGAAATGAAATTTATAAAAGAAAAAAAAAGTTACCTTGCTCCTAATCATATCTTGAAGATTTTCTTTTCAATCACTTGCAGCATCTCAAGACACTACGAAGTAACTTTTTACAGACCAGTCTGGGTCTTCTTTATTTCCTCTCTCTGTGCTCTAGAGCAGAAATCTAGAGAACAGGACACTATGCCAGAATCCACAGAACTTGCATCAGTGGAACTGTGGTCAGGGGTCAAGGCTGATAACAACACCCCCTTATTTCACTTTATTTAGAAAAATCTAGACCATTAAGATTTATGCAATTTATGTAGCTGTTGTTTTTCATTATTTTCCTGTGCTATTTAATACTCAGTTATTTAAGAAAACTGGCTCTGATATTGGTCACGAGAATTATAACTGAACATGCCCGCAGGTGTGTTCATCTCCTCCCCCACCTTCTGCTCCCCTGGGCTCCTGTGTGTCACTGTCCAGCCAGCTGCCATTATTCTTGACTCTTCCCCCTCATTCCTTTATCTGGTCTTGTTATTATCCTGTTGGTCATTCACTGGTTTTTTTTTTAATCTGTAGCTCAATGTCCTTCATTGTTTGGGGAAAATCTGCAAAACCATCTGCCCTGTTCTCTCCCTGCTCTCCACTCCTGAAATTCCACCTTCAGGCCCCTCACCTTCGTTCCGAGGGCCGCCACCTGTCTCTCTGTGCTGGACTCTCACATGAATTCCCCTGACTTATCTGTCAACTCAGTGAGTCTCTCTTCAGATCTTCAGATGCATCTAATCCTTTTGATCTTTCAACTATGAAGTTCAACTACTGTATTGTTTTTCTTATTTCACTAGGTTCCCTTTTTAAGTCACAGATTTTTTCTTCTTTAATGTTATGACCCATTAAGGTGTTTTCAAAAATTTAAACCTTTAAGCATGGTAAGTGTTATGGGTTGAACGGTGCCCCCCTCCCTCAAGATGTCAATCTTAATGTCCAGATGTGGCCTTCTTTGGAAACAGGATTGTGGCAGATGGAACTACTTAAGCTGAGGTCATGATGGAGTAGGGTGGGTGCCTAATCTAGTAGGACTGGTGGTATCACAGGAACAGAGGCACATAGAGACACAGGGACACACACAGGAGAGGGACATGTGATGACCAAGGCCGACAATGGGGCTATGTGGTTGTAATCTAAGGAATACCAGGGATCATCAGCAAACCACCAGGAGTATGCAGAGGCAATGAAGGTTCCCACACAGGCTTCAGAGGGAGCGTGCCAACACTTGCTTTCCACACTTCTAGCTTCCAGGACTGTGAGACAATGCCTTTCTGCTGTTTTGGGCTCCCCAGTTTGAGGCATGTTGTTACGGCAGCCTGAAGAAACTAATTCAGTACAGATGGTTATTTCATAAAGTGTGGTTGACAGGTTCCATTGGTAAAGTTCTTGCCAGTCGGCTTTGGCCATTTTTTCTTTCTGCAGACTTCTGCTAATGGGATTATGTCTTGCTTACATGTTCATTTATTCTCATGAGCTACGCATTTTCTTTGGGAAATTATCTGTAAGAATTCTTTGAGACTTGATGAAGGTATATTCTTTTTTTTTTTTTTTTTAATTTTATTTATTTGAGACAGAGAGAGAGAGAGAGAGAGACAGAGACAGAGACAGCAGAAGTGGGGAGGAGAAACAGATATCCCGCTGAGCAGGGAGCCTGATGGGGGCTCGATCCCAGGACCCTGGGATCATGACCTGAGCCAAAGACAGACACTTAACCAACTGAAGGATTCACTTCTGCTGCAAAACTGGAGGCGTGGGGGGGGTGGTGTGACAGGGAGGGGTTGCTACCACTAGCCTGGGACTGCTTTAGAAAAATTCAGCATGGCTTAAGTTTTTTTCCAACCACCTAATTTTCTCTGTAAAACTAAAAAGGGTGCTCCTGTGGTTATGATCCTCAGGGATGGCCTCCCCTTTCTGTTTAATGTCAGGCAGCATGGACAGGTTTCCTTCTGCTCCAGGCACTGCCAGCAAAGTCCTCTGGAGCCCCACCTTCATGGAGGGATCCCTCTCAAACTCTCCACTGGTGGGGCCTTTGTCTCCTCATCCCACCCTCCTGGGCCCTGAAAAGGGAGGCTCAGGTTTGCCATTTGCCAAACCCTTTGAGGGCAAATCTGTTGAATATTCCACTTGATTCCCTTCATCTGTGGCTCCACTTAAATTTGGGCCTGATATTTTTTATCTTGTCATTTCACCGATGCCTTTTAAATGGTCTTTAGATTATCGTACCCAGCATCTTCAGTTGTTTTAGGTGGAAGGGTCAACACCAATAGCAGATCAGTGCCAAGGCTGGAATCCCCGTGGCCCATCAGTCTACAAGTCCTGCTGACTGTCCCTCTCAAGACTTCTCGAGCTCCATGGTGATGAGATTCTGTAACATCTGAGCTGCTCGGCACTTCTCATCTCCCTCTCTCCCAGCCTCTCCTCCACACGGCACTGCAGGGCCCTTTCAAAATCAGAACAGTCTATGCCCCCTGCAGAACATGCCCTTAGCTCTGGGTTCCATCAAAGTCCGAACGCCTGAGCCCGACTCCTCAGGAGCTGGTTCTGGGTGGGACCTTCAAGTTCACAGCCTCCCTGCACTCTGCTGAGCCACATAATCCCTCTTCAGTTCATGGTCTTGTACTTACTACATGTTCTCGGCTTGCAGTGCCATTCCCTGCACTTTGGGTCTCTGTTTTGGAAGACGGATGAGATTCCATCCCCCCTCCCCAAGATTTTACTTATTTATTTGACACAGAGTGAGAGCACAAGTAGGGGGAGTGGCAGAAGAGGCAGAGGAAGAAACAGGCTCCCCACTGAGCCAGGAGCCTGACCAAACTCAATCCCAGGACCCCAAGATCATGACCTGAGCCAAAAGGCAGACGCTTAACCGACTGAGCCACCCACACGCCCCACACGATTCTTTTTTAACTCAATGAAACATTTGAATCCAGACAATCATTGAAAGTGTTCTTGGCTGTTGACTCAGACCACATCTCCACTCAGGAGGCTTCCCGTGCTGTGCTCCTGCTTGGAACCACCCAGAGCCACCACCGTGGGTGTCACCGCACCGTCCCCGCGTGTCCAAATGCAGACCTGCCTCAGCAGACTTTAGAACAACTGCTGCGAGGATCAGGTCTCTGCACTCAGCCCTTACAGAGACAAGGACAGCACAAATCTCTAGTTTTTTGACTCTTGCTACTGCACAAGCTGACTCACTTGGGCAGTAACCTGATCACCAGAGGATACTAAAACAGCTTCTGACTCTGTGTGTGATAAAGGCTGAAAAGTATTTTTCACTGTGTGTGTGCACACAACACACACACACACACACGTGTAAGTAGGTGTTTAACTTCTGCGTATGGTGCGGTGTTCTCTTGCATTCAAGCTATAATGAAGGCATTCCAAGTTGCACATGAACTGCTATTGATTTATGCCCTAAAACGCATGTCATTTTCTATTAGGGACTGTAAGAAAACGTGGATGGTCCTGCCTGTTATCTGCTATGAGGCCAGCAGAGGGAGCAGGTGGGTACTACCCTTGGATGTGATCTTTGTACCCCCATGTAGGTACCATTTCTAGCAGGTTTCCATTTAAATTTTTATTGTAGTCAAGCAAGACTTTTTGACCTATAAATAAAAAAAAGATCACTGAAATATGCATCCAGATTCTGGGGGAAAGTGAGCAGTATTTCTTCTTCTGCAAATATTCTACTAGAAGTGTGTTAGGACTTTCACAAACCACTGTTGAGAGAGAGAGAGAGAGAGAGAAAGATATCTAGATCTATCTGTAAATAGATAGCTAGATGATAGATAGATAGATATTAGATATATATATATATATATATATATTTTTTTTTTTTTTTTTCCTTGAGGGAAACAGATGCCAGGAACTAGGTATCTTAATGCCACTATAAATGTCTCTTTACAGGCTTTGTACTATTGGCTTCCTTTCATTTTTTTTTTCTTTTGTATCGGTCTTTCTTTGAATTTAGACACTTTCTTTGAGATAAAACATTCTGGGAAGTAAAGTTTAATACTAACAGAGCACCAAAGAAATTGAGGTAGTGTTTAAGACAAAAAGTGGAGCATATATATATATTATTAGGCGAGACTTAAATCATCAGTTGACAGTCATACTTAACTTGACCAAGGAACAAAAATGGCATAGAGTTATTTTTATACACTTGAATGCAAACATCACTTCCTTTTATGCATAACTATTTGTTATATTTCTAATGTAATTCTTCAGAAACTATATATAATTCTTCAAAAATGAGTTTTTATACTTATAACTCCATAATCAAGCCTAATTTCCCACAGGAAGATTTTTTTATATCAAGTCAGTCAGGCAGGCAGGAATACCAAAAGCGAGTCATGTGCTTTTATTTTTTTACTCCTTTGACATAAGCAAATTTATTTATGTTAACCTATAACCAAGAGAGATAATATATCTTCATGTAAATAGCACATATGACATTTTTATCTCTTATTTTAAAAGGTTTCTCATAATTAAGATAAAAATTTTATAAATTTAGATTAAACAAAGATTAATCAAGATGGCAGTAAGACACTTTCAAAGGAAAATTCATTCTGAGAGAAATTCATACAGTTCTTTAGTAGAATGGTTATGACAAAGAGACCGTGCACATTTCCCACGAGCAAAGAATTTGAATTCTCTAAAACCTAATTTTAAATGAATTTAGGAGCATTTAATATAAAAATTATAAGCCTACCTCAAAATCTCTCATGAGCCATTGTGTTAGTCAAAGGAAAGAGCTTATTGACTTTATACTGGTCATGAGTATAACAGTAATCACTGGCACCAATCAACTGAAAGAAAATGTTCGGCATTTTTTTTTTCCTATGGGGAGAAAACAGAACTCAGAATTACTGGCAAAAATATTATCAAGCGAATGCACTCATCTACTGTTTTAGAATTTCATCCACTGACTTTTTAAAGTTTTGACTTGTATCTTGACCTTTTGGGCATTTTTTTTTTTTTGATGAGAAGATAAAATACTCCATAAAAATATTAGAGAATGAAAATATTTTAAAATCAAACAGCATTTGAGATAACTTTATGTAACAGGAGAATTACATAAACTAAAATATTCCTAAAAATTTAGGGAATTTATGATGAAATCTTAAAAAAAATAGTTACTTGGATATCTCCCAAGCTTCTAACAAACAAAAAACTTTTTCTCTTCAATCTTTAAAGCTACCTATAATGGACAACGTGGCCTTTAAAAAATGAAGCATTTGTAAGCAGATGCTATCTGGTTCATGGCCATGCAGACTATAAAAGATTCTGAATCTTTTAAGTTTCTTTAAAAAATGATCTGCCCTCTCTCAATGTCTTTCAGATGACATTTCATAGCAAATACTCTGATAAGGTAGAAGGAATGAGTATTTGGTACCTTTTTAATTGAGCTAAGCTGAGTAAGAATGACAGCCACCCAAGAAGTCACGTGCAAGGGATTTTTCTGCTATGATTAAATCTGATTTCTCCATCAGTATAACCCTCTCCCCAAAAGCCTCTGTGGCCCTCCATCAAACAGAAGCCAGGCAGCTGCAAGAAGACAGATAATTGTCACAGATAAGGCTGATGCTATCAGGGCCTTTGGTCCCAGCACTTACTTTGTCTGCTCTGCGAATGAAAACAGGTCTGGTAATGCAGGGGAAGTGGCTGTTTCCCAGGAAAGGAAATTGCCTGAAAACACATCTGGCAAAGGGCTTTTTCTCCTCCTCCCGCAGGCAGATCCTTATTTTAACAAAATATACATTTGCTCACCTTCTACAAAGGGGAATTCTACGCAGCCAGTGCCCCCATTCTAAGCGGAAGGCATTTAATTCGTTCTCTAAATAAATGGGCCAGTTATTTTATGTCCCATGCTACCTATATTTGATTGGACAGGAAATTGTGCTAAACTAAGCATCATACCTCATTTCAGAACCGTGTGTATTCTACAAGGTAACTCATCCTCTGCTAGCTATCTACATCTGATGAAACTAAAGAGGCAAAGAAAGAAGAAAACCAGCCCGTAACGCCAGGAAATTGAGAATGTAGCTAGAATGTATATATAAAGCTTAACTGACACAGTTAGAGAATCGGTGGGATTTCCAGAGATTCTGTCCTAAGCTAGTTCACACAATTTGATTTTAAGTCTGCACTGATATATGCACTTCTGAGAGGGCTTCTCCTGCTCACAGACACCAGAAGTCTAGCAGAATGAAGCGGGCACCCTGTGGGCTCCACACATGACCCAGGAGTTGTAGCTCAAGACGAACAATGGCGACAAGAACTCTGGCAGTGAAATGGAGTCCGTCACTGGGGACGTGTATCTGCTGCTCAGGGGTGACTGCCAGGATGAAATGCCCCTCTGAGGACACTACAGCTTTGTCATGCTAAAATCAGGGTAAAAAATTATTGCTTTAAATTCTTAAATTTATCACCATTAACGGAGAAGAAAGGCCCAGAGACACACTGAGCTGTGGGATGCTTATCATCTCCCTTCACTGAGACTTGATTTCCGTATCTATCATGGCGGCAAGACTTACCTTCCCAGGGAGTGAGTGAGAGAGAGAGAGAGTGTGTGAGTGTGTGTGAGTGTGTGTGTGTGTGTTCATAGTTACACTTGTTTTTCTTTTCTTTCTGTCTTTATGGTAACTTGAAGGGCCTTTTCTTTGGCATTTTTTCCCCCCAAATCTCATGGCGGGGAACTATCTTTCACCTGTCAGGTTCAAGATTTAATGGTAGATCAACATGATTAGCAACTCAAGAGAGAGGCATAACCAAAGTTTTTGCAAATGGCTCTAGATTCCACTTGTAGATAAGGGTCAATTCAACATATATTGAAATCAAGTAGAAATAAACATCTTTCGCAAAACTTATAAAGAAATCACTATAGAGGAAGCCTGCTTTTCAAAAGCTGAAATACTGAAATACTGATGTCTGTCCATCCGTCCATCCATCCTTCCTTTCTTCCTTCCCTCCCTTCCAGTCACAGCTTCTTTTTTAAGCTCTCATTCATTACTATATACAATTTGGAAATGAAAGTAGTAAAAATAACTTTCCCTAACAACAATTTTATGTCCACTGAACTTTCTAATGGTTTTCCCTGTGCGCTGAACATTAAATTGTACATAAACATGTTGACTGATTTCATTTAGCCGGTTTCTAAAAAGCCAGGGAGAGGGAGGGAGACGGGCCAATGTCCCCGAAGCCCCTTCTGGCTCCGGCATGCCAGGCAGGCGCCTGAGTGTCTTGAGTGTGCCTGTCTCCCCACAAATGGCCAAAAATCGAAACAGAGCGTCCCCAGCTTCATTTATTAGGGTATTTCAGTTCTGCGAGTCCCTCCTACAGCAACATAGCACTTTCCAAAAATTAAGCCCACGCGGGCCAAGTGAGCCTGCCCCAGTCTCCGTGCCTGAGGCAGGCAGGCAGCGCTGGGATGGAAGTGTTCTGTTCTGGGTGGTGGTGAGCAGAGCAGGCAGGAGAGGGCTCCGGGAGGGTCTGGGCAGACAGGACGGCAGAAGCCTTGGGCTCAAAGGTTCAGTAGATGTGGGAGATGCATGTGCCTCTTAGCACCTGAGTGCTTTCCATGTGTTTTCCAATCAGGGATGGGCTTCTCAGAGTAGACATCTGCCAGCTACACCTACTGGGACTTTTAACAGTTCGGAAAGCTCTACTGCCCCCTCTCCCTGGACTAGTCAGTCCCACTTCCACCCCTTGATTTAACAATGTAACAACCAGTTGAATCCTGAATGATAACCGGCTCACTCTACAACAGCAGAGAGCACATGGGCCAACTCGAAAACACCGTTTGGCCATCCATGGCTTGGGGGCTGCCTCATTCTGCACTGTTCCAAAGCTGGGGTCCTTTTTGGTTTCAGGGTCCCTGAGATACCATTCCAACACAGCCCAGTGTCTGGGAGCTTCTGACATGGCTCTGGGTGACCTGGGGCCTCTGGAAGGTTGTGATAGGTCAGACTCCATGATCCAGACAGAAGTGGATCTCCATCTACATGGACCTCCATCAGGAGGGGACAGGGAGGTCACGAACAATGGGAGAACCCCTGGCACTTCCCACACATTAGAGCTTTTGTTCCACAGGCCAAACTGAAGCATGCTCAGAGTTCTTTGTCATGATGACTTTTTTTTCCAGCAATAGTTAAACATGGTCTTTTTGGTACATCAAACATGATTTACCTTGTTTTAGCAAAATGCAAGGAGAACTTGAGACTGCCCTATAGAAAATAAATGGGAGCCTCCCAAATTTCAGCTGATGCCATTCAGTATAGGGGAGAAAACAAACATTATTAAGAAAATAAATAATACCACGCACAGCTGTCCGGCAGAACTGTTTGGGAAAAAAATGGTTGGGCAGGAAGGCAACTTTTGGGAAGGCTGTAATAATATTTCTCGTTTCATAGCTTCATCTGCCTTTGCTATCCCACTGGCAGGGTACTGAAGAACACTTGGGATTCTCTTTGAAAATGAACAGTTAACAACAGTTCTGAGCAGTGCAGCCAAGTCTCCTTTCAGCGTGGAGGGGGGTCTGGGCTGGGCTCAGCCTATTGCCTGCCCCCCACCCCCGCCCCCGCTCCGGGCTGGGGCAGGAGCAGTCACACAGCTACCAGAGAACCACCATGGGGGCCTGTCTGTGGCCCGAGCTGGAGGCTTGGCTGTTACTCCTGCTCCTCCATGAGGCTCCCCACCACTTCCTTCTAGGGCCTCCTACTGGCTCCCCTAAGTTACTGCCAGGGCCTTGCAGATCCTCTCCCCTGCTCCATGAGGGGCTCTTACAGTTCTGTGGGCGGTGCTGACGCCAAGAACATCCCCACCATTCTGGTGTGTTGCCCATGGCAGGCCCGGCACAAGTGTGACGTCTGCTCTGTACCAGAGTTCCGTTTCCAAGCACACCTTCCTGGCCTCACATTTAGATCCAGCTTCAAAGTGGAGCTTTCTTTTCGGTCAAAGGTTCCTGCCCCTTTCACAAGTCCCTTCTTCCCGGCTGGTCCCATGGTTCTCAATTCTTCCAGAAGCCATGCCGCGATCTGAGCCATGGGACAGTTGCTGTGCATTTAGAATGGCCTTACTCCCCATGCCACATTCCCACCCCAGCAGACTCCTCTAGGTTCTAACTCAGGGGCCAGCAAACAGCAGCCCGTGGTCTCGTTGAAACGGCCAGGGAGCTAACACCGATTTCAATGTCTTTAAATGGTTGAAATTCACATTTCAACTGGGGTCCATCTCTGGGGTCCACAAATAAAGCTTGGCTGGAACACAGTCACCCTCCCCCACCCATGGATTGTCCATGGCCACGGTTACGCTCTGACGGCCGAGTTGAGTAGCTACCACAGAGATGCGACGGCCTGCAGAGCCTACAATATTAGTCTATCCATCTATCTGACCCTTTACAGAAACAGTTCGCTATTTCCTGGCAGAACCTAAGCAGAACTTCCCCACAGCTCTCTAATAATTAATAATTTCCATTTAGGAACCTACAAGGAGCTGCTCGGAGCACATTCTGACCTGGAAGGGACAGATAAGGAAGCACCCGTGCCCCCGCCTGTGTGGTTGGTGCCCCAGCAGCGTCTCCTTTCTGGATGCTCCCCCAATCCCTCCTCTCACCACGCCCTATTAGTTGATGGGTCTCTCCCTCATTCTCGTCTGAAGCACCAGCGTGTTATTATCCATCCCCCGCACCCAGCAGAGGGTCTGATACAAACCACTAGACTGGAAGTACTTGCCATACAACCTCCTCCTGCAGCTACTTTCTAAAACCACCTCACTAGCCTGGAAGGCAGAAGAACCATTTTTCAAATGGGGATACCCTTAGAACAAACAGTGTGTACCCGATGTTTCTGCTTCACGTTCAGAGCATAATAACACAGTTCCAATACCCGGTGGTGGAAGAAGAGCTTTCCATTGAACAGAAATGACTGACAAAATGATCCCAGTCTGTATCATCTCAATCCTAGAAGGCATTACAGAGAAAGAATCATTTAGCTTTTCTTTTTTTTTTTTTTTAAAGATTTTATTTATTTATTTGACAGACAGAAGTCACAAGTAGGCAGAGAGGCAGGCAGAGAGAGAGGAAGAAGCAGGCTCCCTGCTGAGCAGAGAGCTGATGCGGGGCTCCATCCCAGGACCCTGGGATCATGACCTAAGCCGAAGGCAGAGGCTTTTAAACCACTGAGCCACCCAGGCGCCCCAGAATCATTTAGCTTTTCAAGTGAGCTGAGGCTTAGAGAAGTTAGCATTTGCCTCAGGTCTCAGGGCTTGTCTTCAGAGCCTACATGCCTCCCCCTACAGTTAGTAGTGGGAATGGGTGCATTTTCTTTAATTTCCTCCTTAAGTGGAAACCATGTACCAGCATCACGCTGGAATTAACAACCTCTTCTGCTCTAGGACCCTCCCCGAGCACAAGTTCTAGCTTTCCCAAGTGACAGAACCCTCTGGAAGTCTGGCCAAGTCTCCGAACCCCTTCTCAGAAAATGACATGTGCTACTTTATTCAGACATTAAGTAACAAGATCTGGGGGTGAGTCTGATGACAAGGTAGTGACAGCTTGAGACACTGTAACAAAATCAACAACAGTTTCTACTGATGAAAAAAGCTACAGATACTGACCACTGTTGCCTATGACCTAAGCCATAGTTAAAAGAGAGGCTATATCTCAGTTATAGTTTGGTAAAAAAATGAAGACATATTTTTCTGCCATCGAGGTTCATGAACCCCTTGAATTCTGTCTGTGGAGGTAGTAACCTGGGAGCCGGCCCATGCAGAGGAGGGATGCTCTTAAAGGTCTAATGAGGTCTCTTCAAAACACACGTTCCAGGAAAACAGAATTCATGACACAAATTCCAGGAGCACCCAAGAATTAAAATCATAGGTCTGGAATGCTCTGCAAGCTGCTCGTGCATGATTTCGACTGACTCTGACTTCCATGGGTAGTCTGGTCCATCAGGTCAGGGTAAGATATGCTTCCACAGACAGGGAAGAACAGAGCCCGTGCACTGAGATACAAACAGACTGCGGCCAAGACTCTGAGGCTCTCCCCCAAGCACACTCTGGCTGGTTAGCATACTGTTAATCCCTAAAGTATTAAGTTTTAGTTATTAAAGGAAGTCACCCAGGGGACTGACAGAGCCATAGAAGTGAAATAGAAAAATCTTGGGAGTTAATGCAACACTGGAATTTTACAGATAAGAACAGTAGAGTTCAATGAAAAAAGAGAAGTGATGTGCCTGAGTCCAACACAGACTGGGGCCGATTTAACTGATCCTGGAAAAAAAAATTACAGCATTACAGAATGATGAGATTTGAGCAAATCCTGATCTAAAACAGAAAAAGTCTGTTCCTCTGTCACCATCCTCTTATTTAAATTCTGATTTCTCTGTGTATTGTAATTTGATGGACCATTAATCTGTCCAGTGTATTTTACTTCAAATACTAAAGTGGATATTTCGTTTAAAAGATGAAGTGTCAGGGCTCAGAAACTGGTTTTCCCAACATGATTTAATAAACTGCAATCTTCCTATCTGACGTTTTTAAAGGGAAATTTTGTGTTTGTAGCTAATAGTTCAAAAATCAAGAAATAGCAACGAAAACTATTTTTCCCTGTGAAAAGGCAGAGGCTTTACAAGAGCAAGACTTCTTCCTCTTTGTTTGTAATAACAAAAATAAACCAAAGTCCTGACATATTTGTAGTATTTTTATTCCTAAAGGGAAAAACAGGAACTTTCCTTGTACTTTAAAGTTATTACCCCCGATACGTTACCAGTTAAGCACTGTGAGGCCAGCCTCAGACACGAGAGACCCATTGCTCTCTCTAGGAAATGCCCCATTAGGGCGGTGCCTCTGAAACACTCGGGGGTCCTGTCACTGATCCGGTTTTTCCCAGAGGGTCTCAGCAGCATATAGCTCTGGCTGAACAGCACACATCATGCTCGGATTTTTCCTGTTGCCTGGCTAGTGACCCCCTACAGGAAGATAGCAGACACGCCGGAGGGCGGAGCAGCTTGCTACACATGTCTGGCTGCTCTTATCAACTTATCATATAAGGAAAGGAAAGTGATTGATTCGGATCCTGACAGCACAGAATCTGGGGGAAGAGAAACAAAGCAGCATCAAGGCTGATCTGTAGAGTGACTACAGCCCTCAGGAGTGAGCGGGGCTGCCATCTGACAGCTCCCTGCAGCACCGACCCCACCGGAGGGAAGACAGCACTCACGATCAAGTTCCTGCTGGAAAAGGAGGGAAGAGACTCCCACCGATGGTCCTTAAACCGTGGCCGCAGAGCCCCACATCTGAGAGGGCAGCTTAGGACCAGGATTCCCATGTGCCTTCGGGTTTGCTAAGCTGCTGGTTTATTACCAAAAGAAAGGAAGAATGTGGCAGATTGTTTTCTTTACTTTGGGCTGTGACCTCGTCCTAGCCGCAGCCTATAACAACTTTCGGAGAAGCATGGACAGCGTCGGGAGGAGGCAGTATCAGGTGCAGCAGGGGGCCTGCAGCTACACCTTCCTCCTGCCAGAGACGGACAACTGCCGCTCTTCCAGCTCCTACGTGCCCAACGCCGTGCAGAGGGACGCACCGCTAGATTACGATGACTCGGTACAGAGGCTGCAAGTGCTGGAGAACATCATGGAAAACAACACTCAGTGGCTGATGAAGGTAGGGGAAAAAAATCATTTTTACTTGGGGAACTTCATGAAGCTAATAAGATCAGCTCAGTTTAAAAAAAGGCGGGGGGTAGGCAAAGAGCACAGGAGAGAGAGAGATGGTGGCTAATACCTTCCAATGAATTATCCTTTCTTTGACTCTATTCCAGGGTGTAAAGTAGTCCTGGGTGGGAAGTGAAAAGGATTATTTGAGAAAAATGCCAGAATCCATAAAGAGATTTTCGAGTTCAGAATCTTTATTTAATAAAGTAGAGAAAGTGCACTTCTCTACAAACCGTGTAGGCTGTGTTGTTTGTGTAAGTGGTTTAAACTCAGCAACACCCATTGCCAGGGATGTTATAAACTGGTTTCAGGCTCGGGGGGTGCGGGGGAGGGAAGCTGTAAGCAACAGCGGTGCCAGAGCCAGGAGCCAGGAAAAACGTGACAATCATGCTAATTACTGACATAACGGATGGAGTAAAGTGCTTTACCAATTTCCTGAATTTATTTACTAAAATAGATTGTGACTCTTGGTAAATGAGAGGAAATTTAATAAGGCAGACTTTACGTTTCTCAGAACCTGCGGGCTTTACCCTGAAGGGTTTGTCGGTTTGTAAATGGGGTACTTTTCACATGCATCCCAGGGTATGTCCGGCCCCCAGCCCCTTGGCTGCAGCAGCAGGGTGGGGGTGTTGCCCCATGGGGACAGGCGCACAGGGCATTCTGCCACAGCTCTGCCATGACAAGATGGTCGTGTTCGCAGGGCCACGATGATACACAGTGTCACAGATGTTTCATAGAGAGTTTGACCCAAACAGGATATGGAAAGCTCAGTTTTTCTTTTACCAGTGATGATTTTCCTCATGTACATGTGGGGGGTATTCCTACAAAACCTAAAGTGTCCCTGAAATTTTTCTTGATATGGAATACACACACACAGACACACACGCACACACACACACGCATATATATATATATGTATATATATATACTAAAGGAGGCTTAAACAAATTGCATAAATAGATTAATCATTAAATATTATTCTGACAGTATATCACGGTGCTTACAGAGTAGAGAAGGTACTATTTACGGAGCTAATTCACTTCATTCAAGACCTTGACCCAGAAAGAATTCTCAGCCTTTCATTTCCCCATAAACTTTCTGTTAGGATATTTTATCTTAATCTTGGAATAGATCTTGGCTCCAAATCTGTGTTCCTCATTAGCTGTCCTACCTTCAGAGAGGAAATGACCAAGTTACTACTTGAGTCTAAGCCGGAATGAATGAGTGCCCTCAGTGCTGCGTTCCCTGCAACCAAGCAGCCGCCTCAGTGCAGACGCAGAAAACAACACTTACCCGAAAGGCCTGCTGTGTGATACACAACTCGTTCCTAATCATCTTTGAAGGCACTGGCCCTTCTGGGCAAATTCTCCCCCCAGGTTTTCCTCTTTTCCTAAGAAGGTCCCTGTGGTGTGCGCTTTTAAAATCTTCAGTCATTCATACATGTGCATAAAAAAGAAGCTGTTCATTCACAGATGTACTTAAAAAAAAAAACAACACAGGCAAACTGCACCCTAAAGATGTCCTCACTCTGATGTCCCATTTCTTTTTACATTGTCACGTTCACGCTGAGCCCCCTCTCTCTGTCCACTGTGGTTATACCAGGGCTAACAGCCGTGGTGAGAGATGAAAGATACATCATACATAGTAAACACCCTAATCTGCCCAACTGGTAAATCATCTCTTAAAATAAACAGTCAAGAAACCTGAAAGAATGTTTTGCCAAATGCAAGACTGCTTAAATTGCATTTGCTTAATAAAGCCCACAGTAAGCACACCTGAAAAACTCCATGGGCAAGGCTCATATTTCTTTCTTAGATAAACAACCCCCTTTTCTTGGATCTTTGAGACACAGTTTAAAGAAGGAAAGGGGCAAGAAATTCTACATGAAGAGACCAACATTTTTTTCTTTCCTGGTTCAATTAGTAAATATTTGAACAGTGGCACAATGGCATTTCCAGATTCCTTCCTTAGCTATCTAGCTAAATTATCACCGAGAATGATGTCATGTTTATCTTTTCATCAGCTCAGCACCTGCTCACCTGGCCTATCTGGGTGATGCGCACCTGAGAGTTAGTGTTCACTCACTCTGGTCACAAGCTTCTCGTTTGGGAATGAGAGCAAAAAAAAAAAAAAAAGCAAATATGAAACCTGTTTAAAGTGGTTAAATGTAACCTCTTTGCTTGTTTTTTATTGCTGTGTTTTGTCACCTGTGATAATAAACACTGCTTTTCTCATAAGGGACAAAATAATATATAGCGGGATGATAGATAAGCCACAGGTTTAAAGGTTCAACATCACAATCTAACTAGATGGCTAGACTATCCCCAAGAGAAAAAGCACAATTCTGTTTTTCATTGTTTCTCATATTTCCTTTTCTTTAGGGCTGTTTTTTTTTTTAATGTTTTCATATTTCCTTTCTCTTCCTGATCAACACTAAAAATTAGAGGGGTCTGTGGGGCGGTGGCAGGGTGGGAAACTTTTAAGATATTAAGAAAAGTTGTTAAGAGGGAAAATAAGACCAAGTTTCTGATTGATTTCAGGGCAAATGACTAGCAGTTCAGCTCCTGAGCGGCAAGCATCGCCTAGGGAGCTTGGACTAAGAAAGCCGTTTTGCAATCATCAAAAGATGCCACACTGCCCCTTTAATCTGCCAGGCAAAGGAAGTGTCAGACTTCTGAATGAGTGCAGAGTAATATGAATGAACAATGCAGGGAGGGCTCACTTTCTGCTCAGTGGTTAAACAAGGATAAGATAAATGCATGACAGTTTACCAAATACAACACAATGACCTAAAAAAAACATCGTATGTCACAGTCCCCTGCTAACCCTGCAGCTATGCTAAACCTCTGCCCGGTGATACGAAACTCACTTTATAAAAACTGACAAATAGCGAAGTGGATTTTATCTTGCATGGAGACCAAATGTATTTTTTTTCCGATAAGAGGAAATAGGGAAAGGAAATAAACAATTATTTCACACTGATGAATACCTCAAATTTATAAACAACTGCAAAGGCTATTGTGCTTTAAAACAGAATGTTTTGAAAAATAAAGCTAATGCCTATTAAATTGATGTAAACATTTCCTTTTTTTTTTTTTTGTAGTGAAAGAAGTACAGGGTAGGCACTATAAACCTGAATCTAGATTCTTTTCTTCCTCTAAAACTAATAATAATATATTCTTTTAATAAGGTGGGAGGAACTACTATTCTCCAGTGGATGTAGAGGGGACAATGCACTTTTGCTGCTAAAAACAAAATTGCCGTCAATGGGAAAAACTGACGGTGAGAGGCTCACGGGCACTGAGACCACCAGCCCTTCCCTGTCCCTGTGGCAGTGGGCGGGGGGAGGTGGAGAGGGAGTATATGTGTATTTTAGCATATGTGGCTGCAACATACTCCTTAGCTGTATATTCAAACAAACAAATAAACCAGAGCTTGGTTCATTAAGGAAAGAAAAAAAATCCTACTATAGCCATAGCCAACAGCCCACTTCGGGACTGGAGAAGAACCACGGCTCCTATGCTGTATCTGCTGTGTCTTGAATCATGAACTATGACTGTGTTCAGTATTAGCAGCAAATCCCATGCATTCAGACAAGCGGAATAAAGCCTGTATTTCAGATGGCAGGGAAATGATTACTACTATTATTATATACTCATATCACTATAGCAAGGAATGAAGAGATGATTAAAGTGTCACGATGGGAGAGGAAGCACAACATATTTAAGTTTGGAAAATGCAAGTACAATGTTTACTGTGTATCATGTAAGATATACAGAGTGCAATGTGTGCTTACTATGTATATTTTATAAAACATATTGAATATTTAGTACACATAGTATATGCTGTTTATATAATATTCGCTTTCCGTGGTCAAGTAGTCTGTGATAACCAGGGCTTCTGGCATGCTGAACCACGGAAGCATTGCACTGTGGGGAGATGACTATCTGCCTGCGGAGTCTAGAACTAGGAAATGGAGCTGGACACAACTTCCATAATATTGTACTTCCTGTTTAGACACTAGGTAATCCGTAGAGGCTCCATACTAAAATTTGAAAATTGGTTTATTTTCACCAATGTGGTTCTTTACAGTTTACAAACAGGTTGTGATCCAGTGACTGTGCAGGAACATGAAAGGGATAATGACCTTACAAAGAGTGATCCTATGGCAGGCTGGCCCAGAGTGCTGATTTTAATTTCTAACTGAAATCTCGTGCATTTATAATTGAAAAACAACAGTTTAAATCAACCCTACCACCATATAGATAACTTGAAAAAATAAAGCACACATGTTGTGAAAGTAATATACAGGCAATGTAAAATAAGCAAGTCAAACTATTAAAACAGTAGAAAGGAGGAAGTAAATTCTCCCTTTCCCTAATCTTCAGCTTCCAGACAAGCACTTAAGAGATTCATATGAGCCCTTTATTGTAAAAATTTAATATGAAAATGCATGAATTTCCTTCCTAAAATATGTGTGTGGCATTATACCACTGTGATATGATCAGAACCCTTATTTGGACCATAAATGACATGGAAAGAGGTTAAAAGAAAGATATTTTATTTAGGGAAAAAGCAAAATTTGGAAGAGTGAGGTAAAGGAGAACATGAAGTAAAGGGGTGTGTGTGTGTACGTGTGCATGAGAGACACAGAGACAGAGAGGAAAGAGAGAGGCGAGGGGCAGAGACAAAGGCAAGGGGTAGAGACACTACCCATGAGGGCTCAATCAAGCAAAAGGGGCTGTGTTATTGCATGGCTGTTGTGACAGAAGAAAGGTAATTAATATTGCCCCATGTTCTGGCCATCACATGACAGCACGGCCTGCACAGCTCTGTGGATTTCCCAAATTGAGACCTAGAGGCTATATGCGATGAACCATGGACAGATACAGATTTTCCAAATCAGGTGCTCATAAACTGTAGAATATCTGTATTACTTAATGGTAATGATAACTGTGCAAACTATTATCTCTTATAATATATGTATATATACATGCTTCTTACATACATCTATACCTATAAAATATATTTTTTATTAAACATAAATTCAGAAGTTTTATGTGTGTGTGTGTGTATATATATATATATATGTATATATGTATATATGGTCTTTTCACTATATCCTTCTTTGACTTGAACAACCTGACAATAAGATTTTTCTCCTAAATTATTCTAGAATTCTTCTGATAAAAAGAGAGCTTCTCAATTTCCCAGTCACACTTTTCTCACAGAAGTAGTATTAGTAACACAGTTATTGGGGGCTGCTACCAGGTAGCACTGAATCACTTTAAAGCACTTTCCACACTTTAGCCCATTTTGTCCCAAGACCATCTCTAGAACACAGGCATGGGAGATATAATCCTATCTATTTTTAATCACTTATAAACATGGGTCAAGGGACGCCTGGGTGGCTCAGTTGGTTAAGCGGCTGCCTTCGGCTCAGGTCATGATCCCGGCGTCCTGGGATCGAGTCCCACATTGGGCTCCTTGCTCGGCAGGGAGCCTGCTTCTCACTCTGCCTCTGCCTGCCACTCTGTCTGCCTGTGCTCGCTCGCTCTCTCTCCCTCTCTCTCTGACAAATAAATAAATTTTAAAAAAAATAATAAACATGGGTCAAGATAATATCAATGTGCTTTGCAGTTTAGAAGTCTTGTATGGATTACCTAGAGAGGAAAACAAACACAGAAAGGCACGTACATCCCCCCTTTGATAAAATTTAGAATTTTCCACGGAGCTGGAAAAACTACAGCAAACTGTCGGGACAAATGTGAATGGATACGAATCTGGTGCTATTTCTTAGTCCACTAACGTAAATGACTGAATTTCACTCCACCCCCTCCCATTCTTTTTGGTCAAGAGCCATTTAAGTTCATTTATTTGTTCAACAAATATTTATTGAAAGCCTCCGTGTATCCTGGTGGCATTCTAGCACTCGGAAAAAAATCACTGAGGCGAAGTCAATGACCAAGGGTCTGGCCCTGGTGGGGACTTGCTACATTATAGCACAGTGTTCCTGGCAGGATGTGTGTCCAAAGGTAGGAAGCACTACACAAAATCACTGAGTGCCAAGAGAAGACCTGGTAAAGGAGATCGGAGTGTTGCAGAGCAGGAGTGGAGAAGGGCATGTTACCAGTTTGGTCACTCCACTGACAGCTCTTTCACAAAATGGAAACCAGTTCAAACCCTTTCCAGATAGTCATTTCTCCTTTTCATCAAAGGGATACAAGGTTATTATAGAAAACAGAGCATACAAAGGATGCACAGAAGACACATACTATGTATAATTCTATCACTCTGAAATGACCACCCTTAATATTTAGATGCCTGTAGACGTAGGGTTATTTTATAATGTGCTGTGTATACTGCAACATCATGTATACTTATCCCTACTGCTGTGAAGTGTGTCAGACTGATGAGTCATAGACCTGTACCCCTGAAACAAATGATACATTATATCCTAATAAATTAAAAAATAATAACAAATTAAAATTAAAATAAAAAGAAAGTAGGTCTGGGAGGTTAAGTAACTTGTTGACATCCCAAGTCACCAATAAGTAATTCCTACCACCCACGAGACAGGTGGTCGCAGAGAAGCACAGGGCTGGCATTCCTGGGCACACGAGCACACTGGGATGCCAGAGCATGTCAGCAGGTTTGGCACATGGTGGCTACTGAGCAGACAACCTCATCATCCAACGTTTACAGGTAAAACGTGTCGTTTCTATATGAGAATTGTACCAAAGCAGCTAAGGAAAAAAAAAAAAAAAGCAACTGGGAATATCTCATGCGTAATGTAATTACCCAAAATTCCACTTTGTAGTTGAGAAGAGTAAAAACAAACTCTGTGGTAACCAAGAGCAAGCGTATATGCACCTTCCCACACACCGTACCCACAGGAGCAACCCTTTTCTGGTTGTGGCCTGAGGGGCGACATCCTGAACTTCACGAACACTTGGAAGTTCACACAAATAAAATTCAGTCCCATGAAAGTAATGTGCGACCCGCTCTGTCCTCTAATTCGATTTTAAAATCATCCAGGATTCTACGATAGGTATCACCAAAAATGCCTTGATGTCAGCATGGTATTATGTTTAAAATAACAAATGATCAATGATCTGATATAATAAAAAATGGTAAAAAGAATTTTTTTTCACAATGTTTTAGAATAAAAGTTTTCAACATTTACTGGGGTTAAAAATGACTGTTTTATGTATGCTTTGACAGTAAAGGGATGAGCTCTCCTCCACCACCTGAACTCTGAGTCAAAGATGCTAGCTGTCTGCAAATTAATATTTTAATTAGATATTTCCCCATGAAATCACCTTCCTTTCTCATCCTAATCTTGGCACACACCAGCCGATGAAAGATGTGAAACCCATTAAAATCCCGAGGAGTGGACCAAATCCTTTTACCATCATAGCTTCTTCAACCAGCTACAACCATTATCTTTGCCATTCAACTAGAACCTAATTAAAACCTCTGTGGGACCAGCCTTGGGGGGGGTGGGGTGCCTGGGACAGTAATTACTTTGCTCCCAAATCAGCCTCATTCCTTCCTTTGAGCAACTTTTCAGAGCCTATGAATTGTTTTTGAAATCTTGACATTAACCTGACAACACTAAGTCTTCACATCTAATATTTAACAAACCAACAATCAAGCTAACTAACTATATGCATTAAGAATACAACCTGTTATTTATTAACACATCATGTTACATTTTTTCATGGACAATGGTGGTTTTTAAGGGAAAGGATATCAAGATACATAGGTCTTAGGAAATACAGTATTTTGTCATGTTGACACACCCTCTTTGAGACAACATCACTTTATATGTGAATATTCACAAGTTACTTATTAATCTGTTTTTTAGGTAGAGAACATCAATAAAGTCTTAAAAGGAGGGAAGCTTTCAACCTCTCCATTTCTCAATCTTGTCACATCCTGTCTAGGCCATATTCATACTTGTTCACATATTAGCAGTCTTTTCGCTATGAGGGTGACTTAATGTGCTGATTAGCCTGGTGACAGAACCCACTGTCCCCATCTCCCTCAGTGTTCCAGGATGGCCTCCTCATTACGATTGTTCCAGTAAACGCCAGGAATGGAGGGCAAACCTGAGCTGCACTTCTGCATGCCCCTAATTAACACTTGTGCGCTCTCTCTCACACAAAAACAAATAAAATCTTTTTTTTTTTTTAAAAGTCACTTCATGGGGGCGCCTGGATGGCTCAGTGGGTTAAAGCCTCTGCCTTCGGCTCAGGTCATGATCTCAGGGTCCTGAGATCGAGCCCCGCATCGGGCTCTCTGCTCCGCAGGGAGCCTGCTTCCTCCTCTCTCTCTGCCTGCCTCTCTGCCTACTTGTGATCTCTGTCAAATAAATAAATAAAATATTTAAAAATAATAATAATAAAGTCACTTCATACCAAAAGAAGACGTATCTTGGACACAACTATTCAGATTCAAAGAAATCTAAATATAAAATAAATCATGTTTACATGTGAAGTCAATACTATTATTGATAGACAAGCATGCCTTTGAAGTTACTTTTCTGGGTTTTGCTGTCTGCACGCTTATTTTTTAACTTTATTTCTAAAAGATTTTATTTATTTATTTATTTGAGAGAGAGAGAAAGTATAGAAGTGAAGTGAGGGGCAGAGGGAGAAACAGGCTCTCCGCTGGGCAGGGAGCCAGATGCAGGGCTCGATCCCAGGACTCGATCCTGGGACCCTGGGATCATAACTTGAACCGAAGACAGACACTTAACTGAGCCACCCAGGCGTCCCGGTGTCTGCATGTCCCATTAACTATATATAGGCAGTGCTATCTGAAGCTACAGAATACCAGTTTTTTTGTTATTTCATTTGTTCTTCTTCATATGTAGTAAATGACTTTAAAAGACTTATTTTTTTAGAGCAGTTTTAGGTTCACAGTTAAATTGAGAAGATATACAGATTTCCCAAATGCCTCCTGCCGCCACACACATGCATAGCTTCCCCCCATTATCAGTGACCCCCACGAGGTGGTCCATTTGTTACAACTGATGAGCTCACACTCACTCACCATTATCGCCCAGGGCCAACAGTCTGCATCAGGGTTTACTCTTGGTGTCGTACACCTGTAGGTTTGTGGACAAATGTATCCACTGTAATAGCGCCATGCGGAGTATTTTCATGGCCCTAAAAACGACCTGTGCTCCACCGGTTCATCTCTCCTTCCTCCAAACCCCTGGAAACCACTGATCTTTTCACTGTATCCGTAATTTTGTCTTTTCCAAAATGTCATATACTTGGAATCATGTAGTATGTAGCCTTTTCACTTACGAAGTGACTTTTTTTTTTTTTTAAGCATGATTAACTACATTTGTTTAACCCCCACTGTGCACCTTCAGAAACATAAGGGGACAGCAGGGACTTTAAGGGATTATGTGTTTGTAAGTTGATGAGTACAAAAGCAAGTCGGAAACTCTTAGATGCTACACTAGTGCAGGGAATATAATTATAATTAATTTTAATAACAATACCAGAAACATAGTTAACAAGGTCTGTACCATCTCTCACGTTCAAGATCATAATTCCACTCACTCTCGTCAGGTTAAATGATCTGACCTTATACCTTTGAGTTGAACACCTCAAAGCACATCTTTACTATAAGGTAGTGAATTTCCTTTCAGCATGGAAAAGGGCCGTTGCAAGTGCACAAGGAAAGTGCCTATACCCCACGGCTGGGTGCCTCTCTAGAAACACCCTGCTCTGAAACTGTCAACGACCTCTTCCCCCGTACCACCCTGCCTATGCTGCTCCATCATGCTCGCTGATAAAGCTACAGGGCCCAAGAAAACAGTCAGACTTTATTGTTAAATGTATTTTTGTCACTTCAGCATCCAATAAGTTATAAGTAACACTGCCCTTCTGCCCACTCAGTTTTTACAGAAGGCAGGAACTTAAAGACTATGGAAGGGCAGTCTTCAAGCTGCCTTCTGAGTGGGCATTCCGGAGTTAACTCATCAACCCACGTGTCTGGATAGAAAAGATTCAAAATTCCTAAGAGGTATCATTTCCTCTGGGCTTCTGTAAGTATTTTCTCTGCCATTAGATTTGTGGAATCAACAGATACTATCAATTTTTGGTTGTCTTCTGGATAATTATAAACATTAGTCTGAAGATAATCGGAATATTCCTTTGAGTTTTATTAACTACTATCTAGTCTTTGGAATCTTGGAAAATTATTACATACAGATGTAGTTTAAAAGTCCCTAAGCAAACCAGTTTTCTTTTTTTTTTTTTTTAAAGATTTTATTTATTTATTTGTCAGAGAGAAAGAGCGAGAGACAGCGAGAGAGAGCGAGCACAGGCAGACAGAGTGGCAGGCAGAGGCAGAGGGAGAAGCAGGCTCCCTGCCGAGCAAGGAGCCCGATGTGGGACTTGATCCCAGGACGCTGGGATCATGACCTGAGCCAAAGGCAGCTGCTCAACCAACTGAGCCACCCAGGCGTCCCACAAACCAGTTTTCTTAATGAGAAATTCTGGTGCAAAAATGCTGCTAGAGAAAAAAGATATTTTGCTGAATAACATAATCAAATTCTGACCACAAACTAATAATCTATGCTTAACCTCTGGTGCATGTATATGAAATTCCTTATTATTTTTAGTTACTAAGAAACAGACTGTTAAGTTCACTAAAACATTTTTAAAAATTATCCAGATTTAAGCTTACTAAAGTGTTACTAACAGGAATTCCCAATCAGAATTGGTTTTAACCTAACTATAACAGTAAAATGCTCTTTTTTTTTTTTAAGATTTTATTTATTTATTTGACACAGAGAGAGAGAGACCACAAGTAGGCAGAGAGGCAGGCAGAGAGAGAGGGGGAACAGGCTCCCCGCTGAGCAGAGAGCCCGATGCGGGGCTTGATCTCAGGACCCTGAGATCGAGCCCGATGCGGGGCTTGATCTCAGGACCCTGAGATCATGACCTGAGCCGAAGGCAGAGGCTTAACCCACTGAGCCACCCAGGTGCCCCAACAGTAAAATGCTCTTAAAAGCACTGTTGGCTGGGATAATTGGGTTATAAGCTAGAGAATCAAGATTAATCACAACACCATTCCCTCAAATAACCACTGGTCATTTTGCAAAATGTGATTATTTGTCCATATTTTCAAATATGGTCCCCTTCTGGGTTACAACACAGTCGTCCATATGCGTTTCTTCCTCTAAGTGGATAATGTTTAATACATATAACCTATTTATTACTACATGACTAGCCTGCCCCAACCCAAGAAGGTTTTATGGCTGTAACACACAGAGTTACCATAGAGAATGCTACTTTCTTTTACCCTTCTTCACCCTGAAATGCCATTACCGTTCAAGTCAGTGGTCTCTGAATGAGAAGAAGAAACAGTGAAAACACATTTGTTGAATAACCAACTCTCTCTTAAAGCTGGAATCCTTTCTCTATACATTTCAGTTTTAAGGGATTCAAAATCCTGAGTTGGCAACACATGTCGGCCACAACAGCCGTGGACATAACCTAGCACCACTCATTCAGCTCCTCAGAAACAAGGAAGCTGTTGGCTCATTACACGGATGCTGGCATCTTTCACTTGTTTGCTTAAAAAGTCTACAGAATTCTTGCAAAAAGGAAGCCATTCATGTGACAGCAGTCAGAATGGGTCAAAACAGAGAAAGGCACTTCCCCCTTTGCTGGCTCTATATAGCTGATGCTGTAGGATGAGAGAGGGGGCAGCCACCATCATCAGGCATCATACTAAATGGAGTGACAGCCCACTGGAGGTAGATACTCTCTTTCCCCTTTACAGAAAAAACTCAAGCTCAGGGTTCTATCACATGGTACACAGCTGGCAAAACCATAGTCAAGTCTCTTTATCTTGGAGCTTCTTATAATAATACACACATTCTCAAGAGGTTTAAGTAGAAGTCCACACATCTTCTTGTGTGGATTGGGAGAGCTGACAGGCTTCGTGGAGCGCCCCCGACACCTGCCGCTCTGAGGCGACACACAGTGGCCACACCCAGAGCATGCCCACACCACAAGGAAGAACAAATATGGGGAAGATGGCAAACAGTAAGAAGACCAATCTGGGTGGATGTTCTTGCTTCCGTCCTACCCCTGGAGGCATGCTGAGATGCGAAGTGACTTGCTAGGCTCCAGAGAGGGCAGGCTGCCAGCAGACCCAATATGTCTAAATTCAAAGCCCTTCGATCAGCCACAGTGCTTCCCCTCCTCCCAAGCTTTGCTTTCTCACTCCCAGGACTGGAACCTATCCCCATACGAATGGTAAAACCCAGATGGTTTAAACGTCTATACGACACTGTGTAAGTACCCATGGGAGCTGCCACCCTTTGGCATCACCAGACACACATGCAAGGTAACAGCAAGATGGCTGCCTTTTTGGAAGTTTGGAGACAATGGCCATACTTGGCTGTTTTCAGACAGAGAAGGATTCATGAATAAGCAAGGGCAGTGCTAAAATCGAAAGGTAGCTCTTCCACAGGCACCCCTGTAGGAATAAGGAATAGGCAAAACAAGTCCGAAAGAGCAGGAATTATTCCAAGCCATATACACACCGCTCCCCAACACGGGGACGGACAAGGTCAGCCCTCGTCTTCACATTTACGCATTCATACCGCTGCAGAAGACATGCCTCAGATTGCCCTGAGCCACAGTCTGGCAGCACATGCTGCTCCTCCTGACCTGTCGAGAGGTCAGTATCAGCCTGACGCTCTGTCAAAACGCCTACGCTCCCCGCCTCACTTCCTCTCATCACGGAGGCACTGCAGCAGCTCACATCTGCACAAGCAGGGCGAGTCCGGGCCAAAGAGATGAGACCACAGTCACATAACTTCCAGCACAGCACACTGTTACGACGGCCCTATTTTATTATCAGTTGTTGTGAATATCTCACTGTGCCTAATTTTAGCAGTTAGACGCTATCATAAGTATGTATGTGCAGGGCAAAGAGCAAATACATAGTGTTTGATGCCATCTGTGGTTTCAAGCTTCCACTGGGGGTCAGGGGCTATGCCCCCCGTGCCCCCGCCCCCACCGATACGACCGTATCTCTTCCTCCCAAGGCTCGCCACCATTCTGCCCTCTGTCACTACAGGTTAATTCTGCTAAGTTTTAGATTTCATATTCTTTCTTGGTCCATTTTATTACTTCTCTGATTTACCCATGTTGTTGCATTAAAATGTACCCTTTTCCCTTACTGTATAGTGTTCCACTGTATGAGTATGACACAATTTATGTACCCGCTCTACTGTTATAGATGGACATTTGTGTTCTTTAGTAGAGTCAACACTACTTGATTGGACATACCCGTGTGCCACTTCTCCTGTAGTGTTGTTATCTTTGGAATCTATACACATGGACTGACTTAAACAGCCCTTGAAAGATTTCCAAGACTCATCTGCCCTCAGATGAAATCTACTCCACAGAAAATATACTGAGCAGTGGCCTTTCCCTCCACATGTAATTCCAAACCTCCGTAATCGGAGGTGAACAAGGAATTAGGGCGGAGATCAAACAAAGGCCTGTCCAGTACCCATCCACTACTCTCTCTGGCCTTTCCAATCTTCACCTCTTCCCTAACAAATCCTTGATTTTTCAGCCTAATCAGAGAGAGCTGGTTCCATACTAGACAATTTGCACGTCTGGGAGCTTGCACGTCTGGGAGCACCACGGTTTTCCTTCTGTTCTCGAGTCTTTCTATAACAGTATGATGCTTCGATTTGTATGATTTACGGTCAACCTTATGAAAATCAGTTAGATATTCTTTCCGTGCCTTAGCTCAGCTCCTCTATCAGTGGGCAATGGTCTGAGCTTGCTTCTTGAGCAGCTACGGGACCACTGAGATGCACACCACAAGGGCTATGAAAACCCAAGGACTGCTTTTCTGACATGGGCCAGAGTAAAGCTCATGGCCACTGGGAGCAGGGTTAGGATGAGGATTCACATCCCAGCTTTGAGTTCATCACTGTGTTTCAGTAAATTTCCTAAACTGGCGTGAACTTTTTCCCCAAAGGCATCCACGCTCCAGGGGACTAACGGTGCGAGGGCTGAGGAAGAGGTCTACACGTACCTGTAAAATGCCAGAATGCAGGACAGACATTTTGGACGAATCCTTTACTTCAGTTCTAACTCTGACCTCCTTAGGCCATAGTACTCCTAAAGTCACTCCAGAAGACAGCCAAGATTCCACTGGAACCACTGCTCCTAATCTGAATCCCACAGAGCAGCCAGAACTCCAGTGTAGGTCCTTCTGCTGAGGGGATTCAACAAAGATGCTAAGCCACAAAGTTTAAGCTGGCATTTAGACCACTTTAATTTGAAACCAGATTTCTACAGCTGAGGGAAACTTTCAAGAATTCACTACCACTGATAAAATTAAACTGGCTTGTAGGAGTTAAGACCAAATCATAGCAGCAACCACAGTGATTTCTGGTTAAAAAATGAGGGTGAGATGACTCATACTTTGATTGAAACAAACAATCCCTAACAATAGGAAAACCTCCGCTACTGTTCTTTTCTTCCTGTGTGCCCCCCACCCTCATTCCCACTTCCTGTGTGTCCCCTCACCCCTTATTCCCACTTCCTGTGTGCCCCCACCCTCATTCCCACTTCCTGTGTCCCCCACCCTCATTCCCACTTCCTGTGTGCCCCCCACCCACATTCCCACTTCCTATGTGTCCCCTCACCCCTTATTCCCACTTCCTGTGTGTCCCCTCACCCCTCAGTCCCACTTCCCCTAATTTGCACTTCCTGCTTACTCTCTCTCCTCATTCTCACTTCCTACCTGTCCCCTCACCCCTCATTCCCACTCCCGTTTGCCCCTTCATCCCTCATTCCCATTTCCTGTGCCCCCTCATTCCCACTTCTTGCTTGTCCCCTCCCCCCAGTCTCACTTCCTGTGTGCCCTCACCCCCATTCCCACTTCCTGCTTGTCCCCTCCCCCCATTCCCATTTCCTGTGCCCTCGCCCCCCATTCCCACCAGTTCCTTTGCATGGCCTTACTCCTCATCCTCACTCGCTTGTGAGCTGCGTGTTCCCACTGAACTAGTCAGTGAAGACGTGCATCTTAAGTCACTTGTGTGAATGGAGCCACTGCCGCTCTGAAAGAGGTGGCGGTGTGCTCCATCAACTATATGAGCCCTCAAAATGCACTCCTCGATTAAACATCTGACCCCTAAAGATAAAGCAAAGCGAGTCAGCCATTCCATGGTGGCTCGAAGTGATGCTGGGCCCCTCACCCCACTGAAAGAGAAACATCTCCCGAAAGGATTTTTTCTTCCCTTTAAGTTGTGAGTAAAACTTCAAGCATGCAGAAGAAAAAGTCAATTCTGAATGACATGCTTTTTATAACTCATGGCCGTGGAGTGAAAGGGGACAGGAATTTTCCACTAGCTTCCATTGGAATAGACATGCATGCAAAGCAGTAGGGTTAGGGAGAAGGGGCAGACCTCCAGAACTGAAACTAATTATGGGAAAATGATTCAAGTCGCTTGTACTTTTACCGCAAGCATTTGGAGAATCACACTGAAAAGTTACTTCCCAAATTGCTCTGGTGTTCACGAAAATTTGGCTTTTCTATACGTTATAAAACTAGTTCGACTTTGAACAAGTGAGGATGGCAGGCATACAAACGATAAATTACACGCAGAAGTGGACCACCTTACTTCTGTAAAACTGGCGCACACTGTCCTCCCGCTACCCGAGCAAACCCACATCAGCCGGAGGCGAGCGAGCCACCCCCAGAACGTACGCCTGCTCGGAGACCATTCCCAGTAGCACACTACACTTACTGAAGCTGTCCGCTGAAAGGAGACGCGGCACCGAACAACGAGCTGGCGAGAAACGGGGAGGTTCTTCTTCATGGTTATGTCTTAAGTATATGTCTTAAGGAACGTCTTACATAATTGAGTTCTTTTTGATTTACTGACTTCCCAATCAACATTTCCAATCACAGAGATCACAGTTAAAGACAGTATATGGACTGAGGGAAGGGAGGGGAGGGTCGATTGAGTACATACCCCATTAAATGCAGGAGTCGGTAAAGACGTTCCAAGACTTCACTAATACCAGTGATTGAGCAGGGGGATATGTCTGCCAGCTAGGCAGCGCTCAGCTTCTCAGACGTGGGAATCAAATTGGACACTGACACCCTCATTTTGAGCCCCATGGCGATTATCACTCACTACTTGCCTTTTGTGGCAGTGACCACCAAAAACGCAGCTTTGCACAGCGGCACATTCTAACAGCAGTGAAACTGTGAGCTACTTTTCTTCTCTGATACTATTTCTTCTAGTGGCAGGTAGGTGTTAAGTATGGTGCATTAAACTATCTCCCATGGCCCCCAAGGGTTTGCTACAGGGACCCAGGATGCCCTGGAAACCGTTTAGAAATTAGGTACTAATTTCTTCCATTTAATTTTTATGCTAACACAGCCCAGTGGGCATTTATATGCCTGTTTTACCAATGAGAAACCTGAGGTTAAAAAAACTTGACCTGGTAGCTAGTATGTAGCTGAGCTAGGATTCACACACGGGTGTGTCTGAGTCTCAGAATCTGGGCTGGAACCACAACTCCACAACCATGGCCGCTTCAAGAATCACAACTTCTTCCCCCACTTCGTCCAACACAAACAAAGCCACTTTATTCAGGGGCTTTTGGTTTTTTTTTTAATCAGGTTGCTCAAGCAAGAACTACTTGAATCGGAATTACTCAAAATATGATCAAATTCAATGGACTAATTCATGGATTTCACTTTTCTCAGAGTAATTTTGTTTTCATTCCAATGGGCAATGGGTAGCGCAACTATTCAGAGAATAAATCATTTTCTTCCTACACTGGAAGCCACCGAACTCCAACAAAATGCAACCCATGACTCAGACATTTATTTATTTATTATTTATTTTTAGACTAATGGGAACTGCAAGAATTCTTTCTTGGTCTTCCAAGAGCAAATGCCTTTTATGCTTGATCCGGAAAGAATTGAGTTTCGGAATGTGAAATCACTAATTTACCTAACTAAATACTTTTAACCCTCTTTGGGCAGCTGGAACAGTTTAATCTATAGTTCTCTGTAGTTGCTGTGAAATCACTTTTTCAAAGTTCATTGGGTTAGGCGGTATTTAGGAACAAGCAGATGAGAACTCCAGACAGAGGTAAATAAAATCACTCATAGCAAGTAGGGTCATGGTGTCACAGCAAAATTTGTCAAACATTTCATTTTTAATATCCTTTCCTTTAAAAAAAGCCTCTTTATTGAGGTCTAAAACACAGGAAGTATATAAAGTATACAATTCTTAAATCGACAGCTTTGTGAACTTTTAAAACACGAATTTAGTCATGCAACCAGCCCTGAGATTAAGATATAAAATATTTCCAGCAGGGACGCCTGGGTGGCTCAGTGGGCTAAAGCCTCTGCCTTCGGCTCAGGTCATGATCCCAGGGTCCTGGGATCAAGCCCCACATCGGGCTCGGAGCCTGCTTCCTCCTCTCTCTCTGCCTGCCTGCCTCTCTGCCTACTTGTGATCTCTATCTGTCAAATAAATAAATAAAATCTAAAAAAAAAATATTTCCAGCACCCCAGAAATTTCTCTTCTGCTCGTTCCCAGTTAATAACTTCTTCAGTTATTTTTTTAAAAGCCAAATTGTAGTACATTAGCACTCAAATCTGTCCCCAAGGAGCAACATTTATGAATCAAAATAATCATTCTATTGTGAGAAAGCAACTGGTAGAAAGTGTTCATTAAAGAATGTTCTTAGTCCTTTTCAATCTGGTACCATATAACTGGCCACAAACCATATCTCAAGTCCTCCTAGTTTGGACAGACCAACAGACTTTATATACAGCGAGTCAGTATGTAGGAAAGGTTATTTTACTGCAAAGTATGACTCTCTATGCCATATCTGTGTCTTCATCTAAATGGATTACTTCTTATACTGAAATTTCATGCAAAAATTACTTTAGGATAAGTTAGTGATCTCATAGAAAGAGTACAGTGTGCTTTTAAACTCCATATGAAGCAGTGGTACCTTCATTTTATGGCCAATTTTGCATATCTATTCTTACTCAACCATTGGAGAGCAAGTGACTCCCCCAATATGTGAATGGCATGCTCCTGAAACAAAAGATTGAAATAAAATCCCTCTAAAAATGAATCAGAAACATCATCCGCAGAACTGGTATTTTGTAAAGAGAATTTTGATACAACATATATTTTGTAGGAGGATACTCTCTTATTTCAGGTCAGGAGGCCCTGGAAAACATAATTAGAAGCTCACTGATTTGTCCAAAGTCATAATCACTATTTGCAGTTCCCAGCTGAGACTCTGTTCTCGTGGAGTCAAACTGCAGCCATCCCCAGAGCACTGTGTGTGTGGCTTTGGAACAGTTTCCCTGGACTGCGAGCCACAGAAAGAAGTGGAATGTGCTTAGAGCTCTTGCATGGCCTTCCAAAGTGAACAGCAGTCCCACTTGGCTGTCGACATTTCAGAGGTGAACAGTAAATACTTTGAAACATATTTAATATGCTTCTTATCAAATTTCAGATCAAGAAATGAAGATAAATTAAAGTTAGTTTTTTTAAAAAGCCATACTATTCTGTCTTGCCACATAATTTGGGCACTGGAAATTGTTTTGCTTTTGCTGCACTGTTTCTGATTAGAAAAAAATTCTACTGTTGATCAGGTTTTGTTTTATTTATTTTTTATTTTTAGATTTATTTGAGAGAGAGCACCAGAGTGGGGAGGGTCAGAGAGAGAAGCAGACTCCCCACTGAGCAGGGAACTGGATGCAGGACTCCATCCCGGGATTCCAGGATCATGACCTGAGCCAAAGGCAGTTGCTTAACCAACTGAGCCACCCAGGCGCCCTTGATCAGGTTTTAAATAAGTTGTTAACATGCTTAAAAATGTATTGCAGGTTTAAAAATTAATGTACAGCTTTAAAGATTAACATAGCCTGATTAAACAAATGATTTTTATTCTCTGATGTGAGTTTAAAAAAAAGATTTTTCACTTTGTTTCTGCAAAGCTCAGGTAAGTACAATTTCTTAAAATATGTGCACACAGGCCACCGAATCATGTGAATAAATAGGAAAATACGAAAAATGTATAGCTTTAAACACTTGTGAAAATGAAGACTGAACCAAAGGTCAAATTAGAGGCAATCTAATATTAGACTTGAGAAGAGGTGCACCCTCCCAAATGGCTCAGGAAAGCATGAACTTTAGCTGTTTTAAACTCATAAAATGAAAAAAGCTGCAGCTACAGCATTTGGAAAGTGAGAAGAACACGCTTGCCTAAATATTTCCCAGGACTCTTCCTGCAGCAACTAGTGTTTCGCACAGCCCTCCCCTGCGGCACACAGGGCACTATCACACTGTGCTCCCAGAAATGTCGAATCAGCGAAGAGAGGATAGAAAAGTATACTGTATCCCTTCACCCTCGTCCACAGCAGAGCAGACAAAATGATGTTCTGGCAAGAGAATGTGAACAAGCCAGAAGAGGGAAAACCACCACAGGACTATGTTAGGGGACACTGGGTCAGTGGTAGTTCATACACAGAAGGTGGGATACTTTATTGCTAAATGCTCATGCAAATTAGTCCGATGCACTTTGAGAGTTTTCCAATGTTGCCCCTCCCCCCCCAATTCTCTCTACCTTTGGGTTTACCAGCCACAGGAGGTACAGCAGCAGAGTGCCCTGCTGGAGGTCTGCTCTGATGTTCAGCGAACAGCAGGGGGCTCGAGGCCCAGCCCTGAGACTCCCCAAGATGGCCCATCTGCATTCCCAAATCCCCCGCCCTCCCTTTCTGTGAAAGAAACAACACAGGCTTCCTGCCTTCCTCACCAAGAACTAGCTTGCCTCAAAGTATCTTCAAGGCAAAAATCATTTAAATTCCTTTAGCTTTTTCCCTCCTTTCCGGGCCATCTAGTATAGTAATTGCGATGGCGTACACTTATGTCATGTCAAAAAGAAAAAAAAAAAAGGCCTGCTCCAAAGGTGATCACACTCTCTTGTCCCTAGAAATCTCTGCAGGATTTCAGCATATGAATACAGAAAGAGACAGCAGAAAGGGAGGAGATGGAAACAAGCTTTGGGATGGGACTACCTCATCACAGAATTTACAAAGTAACCCTGTTAATACCTGGTGGCATCCTTTTTTAGGTGAGCACAGCTACATCAGCGTGGTGCTGAGTGCTAACTGGGCTGTGGGCCGCCAAGGGATTAACCTTTACTCAGCCATGAGCTCACACTGGTGATCCAGGTCCTGGTACGTTCCAGAAATGAGGGAATTCAACAATATGACTGACTTCTAAGCCTTTTTCCCTCTCAGCTTTTGACAGTTTACCATGCCACAGAGGAGCGACAATGGATGGTTGGGTCTAGATATATTTCCATCTCCACACATGAGCACATATGTGCTTTATACATATGCATCTGTCTATGAATATACACGTTTCAAAGGTACCATCTGCCATAGAAAGACACCAAAGTATTTATTCACTTTGTTTTTTCTCTCATTGCACCCTAGTTTTAGAGATGCAAGAAGACAGTGGTTTCGGGACGCCTGGGTGGCTCAGTTGGTTAAGCGGCTGCCTTCGGCTCAGGTCATGATCCCAGCGTCCTGAGATCGAGTCCCACGTCGGGCTCCTTGCTCGGCAGGGAGCCTGCTTCTCCCTCTGCCTCTGCCTGCCACTCTGTCTGCCTGTGCTCGCTCGCTCTCTTTCCCTCTCTCTCTGACAAATAAATAAATTTTAAAAAAAAATTAAAAAAAAGAAGACAGTGGTTTCGTTAAAAGAATCTCCAGTTATATTGTAGCCTAAATGCATCAGTCTCATCCCAGAAGTGAATTTCAAATGCTCCCATTTCTAGTAATTGATGTTTCAGTTCATTTTATAAGAGGAGAAGAGCTATATATTCCTTTTCTATCTCTGCCACTACCATCTCCTACACTGAGAACAAAACATTCCAAGAACTAGAGCGAAGCGAAAGTCCGCAGACCGTATCTGGGAGATGGAAAGTGAAATTCTCTGTCTCTTGAGCGGCTCCAGCCTTGCCAGGGGCCAGGGTTCTGCGGACGGCGCTCTGCGCCTGCGCTTCTGGTCTCCAGCATCAGAAGCAGGCAATGTGGGAATGGCTGCTTTCCTGGCAGCTCTCCCTGGCAGCACACCGTGAGCAGGTGCAAGGTTCCCACCGTACGGAACTGCCGATGCCAGGGCTCTTGCCCAGGGATCCCCTGTGACTCAGGTCTGGTGGCACTCCGCTGTGGCCTCCTTCTCTGTCACTGCGGACTCCGGTCCAGGTATGGTGGGTGAGAGGCACATGCGTGCTGCAGCCTCAGTCTTCTCCTCTGTAAGCCAGGCCAGTAGCACCATCTGCTGTCTCAGGGAACACCTCCTCCAGCCGCTCCCACGCCCTCGGTGGTCAGTATCACAGACAGGGGGTCCCTGCCCGCCCCCCAAGCTGGTTGAGGAGGCCAGTGTCATCTCTCCAGAGCTCCTGCAAGCAGCCCTCAAGTGTGGGACAGCTGAAGCCCTCCAGGCTATCCTCGCCCAGAGGGATGGGAGTCTGCCCTCTCTGCCACAGGTGGAGGGTTCGGTGCTGAAACACATTTCCTACAGCTCCTCAGAAGGGTTTGTGGGATTTTTCACTGGTCGCCACCCCAGTGGTGGCCAACCAAATCTACATGTTTGAACCGGCCTCAGCCTCCCTGCTTCCCTGGCCTGTCTTCCATTGCTCCCTGGGACCACTTCCTAAATAAACTTCCTGCATGCATGCTTTTGTCTCCGGCCCTGGTATGAGGGAAACCCAAGCCGAGGCAGTAGGAGAATCAAGTGAAATTACTATATTAACTAATTAATTAAAAAAGAGATATATTTAAAATATGCAGAAATATTACACAATATATTTACATACTGATATATAAAGAAGTTAATATGTATAAAATATTTTGCAATTGCAAATTCCTATTACCACTGTTGCGTTATATAAACATATACATCACCTTGTAGTACCTCCTGCATTTATGTGCTCCCTGCCTCCAGAGTATCTGTAAGGTTTTGTGAGCCAGAGCCCTAGTAAATATTCGGATAAATACATATGTACCTTAAGAGCCCTTTAAAAACCCACACAGATGTAAAATGTGACACCTTTTCCCATATGAAAAGTCCAAACTCATTTATGTTACTATATACCAGACTCATATTTAAACTGGTGTATATTTTTAAATGGCTGCTATTGATGAAAAAAAAAAAAAAACAGCCATTTTATCAGTAGGATATGACTGGTACGCTAGAGGGAAGAAAATATACTTTCTCCTTAGATTCTGGAGCCATGGTAAGTTAAGGGAAACTCACAAAGAGGCAAAGAGATGGAAGTTTATGGGATGAAGATCCCCCCCAATTAAATAACAAAGAAAGATACGTAGTTACCTTCACAAATAAAAGCTAAGAAATATGGCTTCAGGGAGCATAGATATGCTGGTATTCAAATTTTTTTTTTTTTTAAGATTTTATTTATTTATTTGACAGAGATCCCAAGCAGGCAGAGAGGCAGGCAGAGAGAGAGAGGAGGAAGCAGGCTCCCTGCTGAGCAGAGAGCCCGATGTGGGGCTCGATCCCAGGACCCTGGGATCATGACCTGAACCGAAGGCAGAGGCTTTAACCCACTGAGCCACCCAGGTGCCCCATGTATTCAAATTTTTTAAACTGTATCAGTCACAGGAGGAGGGAGGGGGGCCAAGCTACAACTTTAGACTGACACCAACTGGTGCCTGCAACTCTGTTGCCCATCACGGTTTCAAGTTTATAGTCATCAAAAGCACACTTTTAGTCTCTTTATGACCAGTGAAAATAGGAAGTTATCTAGACACGGTATCAGATAACAAAAGTTGCTCATAAATTATTAATAGAAGAATGCTGAAAAGATAGAGCAGAACAAATTAGTTATAGGACTGGCTGTAGAGAAAAAGGACCAAAATTATAGACAGTCAATGGAACGTATGTGGCTTTGGTATGGACTTTTCTAGGCTGGATAAATTCAAATATGGCTTCAATACAAAGAGGCAACAGAACTTTCCAGCTGACAGGGCATTTGAACATTATCTCCAAAGTATAGGGCGATGTGATTGTCCCTCGACTGCCGCAAGTGTTTCCGAGGACAATGATGTGCTCGAGTCATGCATCCCTTAGCCTTTCCCTCTTCATTGCTCCTTAAATGCTGCTGAGTACATAACTGCTTAGGAAGTAAAATCCGTAGATTAAAAATAATAATAATAATAAAGTTTGTAAGGACCAGGAGGAAAGCCCATTTTGCCACTTTTCTGTCTGAAATCCTCAAAAGATGTTTCAGTTTCTTCATGACAGGGAACCAAGAACATTAGGTCAAAAGACTTCCAAACAGAAAATCCCTGGTTTTAATAATCTTGCCTCCAAGTTTTCAAGCCAATTTTAAGAGCACAAGCTTTGCGTGTTGCTACTAGGGTGTGTGGCTGAAGAAGGGCTACAGAACCTCCGTATCCCGAGCAAACAAGAACATAAATCTGTAGTCGTAGGCGACTTAAAAATCAATCAAAGAAGTACAAAATGTATTTGGGGGGGTATCAAAATGCAACACAACAGTGCGGTGGAGATCTTCGAGGAGGGTATACGATGGGGTAGGATATAACAGGAGAAGGGGGAGAGGGACCCAGGTCAAGGGAGATGGCAGACAAAGGCAGGAGGTCTGAAGCAGCCGAAGGGGTCTGGCGTAGGCAGGAGGCAAGGTGCACAGAGGAAGCCAGGCTGGGAGGTTCGAGAGATCAGAAAGAGTATGTGCTGCCAAGCGAGGGTATCCACACTTCATCGCACAGGCACAACCACAAGAGAGTAATATGAGCTGCAGAGAGACCACAACACTCAGGGTGGGGCTGCCGGGGTACAGTCAGGGGCTGCGTGACAATCCAGAAGACAGAAGAAGATGGAAGACTCTAGGTGGGAAGAAGGGATCAAGTCAGGAGGGATGACTGAGGCAGGAATAAAGAAAACCAACCTTTTTGGGGATGTGTGTGCACAAGAGAGAACAGTTACAGTAACTTGTTTCTAAATTACAATGCTAGGGATAAAATGTTTCCAGTGAAACATCTCACAATTTGTTATTTTCCCATGGAATTTAGCACGTTCAGAGGACAAAAACTAATTAAAAGGTATCGGGCACAGAGCTTTATTTAAATAGAAAGAATCTCTCAACCAGGACTATATAGTTGGTACAGAACCAAGATCAAAATCTTGAGGTTGCAGATAGTTTTCGTACACCATCTATGTTTTCCTTTCCCCAGCCAATTTCAAGATTACTTTCCTTTCGGTCAAAAAAAAAAAAAAAAATGATGATAATCTTGGCGAGATGAAAGACAGCAAGGGAAGCATTTTAATGTGTAATCAATCTGCCATAGTTACCTTGCAAACAGACTTATTTTTTCCTGTCAAATTTAATCATCCCAAATGTTGAAGGAGTAATCAAAACCTTCAGGACTTATTTTACATGAATATAGAGACAGATATATCTTTATGTACATTACAATAGTTTACTCTGGTTGCTTGAACTTCACTGTGTTGCCAACCTGAAGGGCTGCGTTTAGGGCGCACCCTTTAAGCAGATCAAACCAATACTGAGCAATAGCCCAGGCCACTACAATGACAGTGACAGTCCTTAAATGTTCCTCAGATTTGGATAATTCGCTTGAACCCTAAGGAAAGAAAAACAGCTTAAGGACTTTCAGTGCTTAGACCAACAACTTAAGAAGGGGGCAAAATGAATGTCCACAATATCCGTTCAAACTGCAATGAGGACGCGGCGGGGGGGGGGGGGGCACTTGGCCTCGCAAATCAGAATCACGGCATAATCGTCTTCTGACATGAAGGCAATGTCAGACATTCCTGCAAAACGTGAGTGTGTGAAGCCACCCGGGGGAAATGAGGAAGAAGCCCATCTCCTCCCTGGGGAGGTTCAAGTATCTTGGAACTGTTTGGAGAAGAGCAGCTCAGTGCAGATGGCAAAGACAGACACAGCTGCCCCAGGACAGGGGGAACGTGACACTGCCTACAGGAGGAGAGATCTTCTACTCACATTCCTCCTTGAACGCAGACTTCCTTATACTAGAACGGAATTGCACCGGACAGATTTCTATATTGCTGGGTTTCAGTCGCAGGCAATAAAAACAAGTGATACTAAACAGAAATACATTCCGGGGCAATAAACTAGAAAAATGGAAAAGGCAGGAGAAGGGTGGCTCATAGGCACGCCAGTCCTAGTGCAGGCGCCCAAGATCCGGGGTGCCTGGAGTCCACGGGAAGCGTGAACAGAGGAACAGGAACGTGGGCAGCGCGTAGCCAACGTTAGCTGTGGCTGCAGCTGTTCTTGTTGTGGTTTCTCCTGGGACTGAGTGCATTCTTCTTTGTTGTCAAAGAGTACTCATTTCTCTTAAAATCTTAACTTACTTTCGGGGCGCCTGGGTGGCTCAGTGGGTTAAAGCCTCTGCTTTCGGCTCAGGTCATGATCCTAGGGTTCTGGGATAGAGCCCCACATCGGGCTCTCTGTTCCTTGGAGATAAATAAATAAAATCTTAAAAAAAAAAAAAAATCTTAACTTACCTTCACTGCTTCAAGTGTGAGAGCACAAATCTTTCTGAGAATCAACACAAAGATGTCTACTTCTGGATTTTTCTGTTTCTGTTCCACTTTTCTCCCCAAGACCTCAAATAGATACTGGGTCAGTAGCTTATAGATTTTTACTTTATTTAGTTGTATATACTGTATATAGACACAAGCCACATATATGCCACGTACATAAGACCTGTACCTGCCCAGGCAGCACGTGCATGCATGTATCTGTAATTGCTTCAGTTTAAGACTGCCCACACCCACACACCCACCACATACGTGTACTTCCTCCTCCTGAAAAGCTGAAAAACAGTGACTTGAAAATATTTTCTATTCTATTGTTTTTAAGCTTAGAAAAAGTTATGTCAATAAAGTTAAAATTTTTTACTTTTAAAAATTGGATATTTTCTTTTTAAAAAATTGGGTATTTTAAAGTTCCTGAGTCTAATTTTAAATGGAAAGTTGACTTTAAAATGTCAGATTATAAATAAGCTTCTCATGTGTCCCGATGCTTGTAACCATATTTGACTCAGTAGTTCTTGAATGGGGTGGGGGAGGACTGAAGGACCCATTTTCTTCATCTAGTTATATGATTTAGAGCAACAAAGGACAGAATCATTTCTATGTAGTTCTTAAGTACCAAAATCAGTAAGAGGATTAAGACCTGTATTCATGCTAGTTTATAAATTATTACTTTATGGTATGGACTTAAGCCAAACTCCAGCTTGAGTATATCTTTAATAAGTCCAAACTTCCCAGAGTAAGGCTTTCTAAATATTATCTTTGCTGGGCATTGAGAGTAACTAAGGCAACTCTTCTGGATGACTTACACGACTTTAACTTGAACCTCAAAAATTCTATTACTCCCACGGTGATAAGAGGAGTGAAAGAAGGAGTGTGTATGAAAGTAATTGTGTGAACGAGAGACAGAGGGAAAGAAAGGAAAAATAACAAAGTTTTGTCTGAGCTCCTATAACTTGTTTAAATCACAAAAGTTAAATTTTAAAAAGGCGGGGGAGGGGACGAAAACTACATTAAGAAAAGACATAGCTAGTTATCATTAGCTGGTTAATACAGGCTTAACAAGGGTTTGACGCTTCCGATTTTATGAAGTCTATACCAGAGGTATTTCCTGGACTGCCAAGTAATAGCACATGATTCGTTTTTTACAGTGGTTTACTCCATTTCTGTTCATATGGAGAAGGTGAGGCTTCGACTACAAGAGTTTACAAGAGATCAGAGCTGTAGGAGTTGTCAGGATGATGATATTTGATTGCTCATTGGCCAGGGAAGAACCAGGGAGTGACCACTGACCCTCAAGATAACCAGCAAGGAGGGAGATGGGAAGCACGAAGGGGTGGGGTAGAGTCAACGGCAAGTTAGAAATGGAGGCAGTAAATCCAGGCTTCTATTACCAGCCCTGAGACGTAGAATACCCAAGACACAGTTTATAAAAATTATACCAACAAAGAAACCCTTGAACTCTAAGGGAGAAACTCCACCCTTCCATTGTATTTTCTCACTTTCATAGGAAGAAGTACAGAATTAATTCACTGTTAAGATTTTAGGAGAAACGATGTTTGGTGACCGGCTCTGTGAATGGTTTCTGTGCAGAGAATTACAAGTTTTAAAGAAAGGCATTATAAGCAGTTTTAGACTCATCTTTCAATTATTCAATTTAATTTTTAAAATTTTGAGTTATAACTATGAGAAAAAAATAAAAAGAAAGTTTTCTGTCCTTGTGAACTCATAGTTTGGGTTAAAGAATAAAATTGTGGCTCCTATCATTGGATCACCATGAAAAACGAAGAAGAAAGGAAATTGCATTTTACATATCCAAAGTTATGCATACACACAATGACCATGAATGCATAACTTACGTAATCCTTCCAGTGTTTCTCTGACCAATCAGAAACTATTCTATACAGGGGACACTGGACACCTAAAGTTATGCAACATCCGTGGAGTCAAAGAAAAATAAGAGAGTAGGTGTCTACAGCCCAAAGCCCACATGCTCTTTCCCACACACCTGGATGTCCTACATTTATATTTAGTTGTATGATTTTACTGCCAAAGATATAGGGATCTATACCTATGGCAGTGAAATTAGCTTCTGCACTATCTTGTGCTGAAACTAATATTAAAATGGGCTAGCATGCCCACATACCCGGCAAGTGGAGTGATGAAGGTCCTAATGTAGGATTACACATTTGCCTGGTATCTGAAATGAGGAACCTGTGAAAAACGCATACATGTTAGGAAAGACTTACTAGGTCTAATGTGTGCTGAACAAGGTAAGAAGGAAGTGGGGGGTGGTCCTGCAGAACGTGGGCCTGAGGGGTGGTGCTGTATCCAACACTGAGGCTTTCCTCATGCTCTACCTTACATAGTCTTCTCAAGTCTCTATTTCAAGAAACCACAAGTCTAGAATGTGGGAGAAATAGTGATGCTTCTTAACACCAAATCGTCCTTTCCTGCCTAACGAGGCCAGAGCTGCAGCTGGACAGAATGCCTGCTGATGGCACACCCCCTTCTGCCCACCTCTCAATGGGGGCCCCGCCACCTCCTGTGCCAGCCACAGTGTGGGCTTCTGGATGTGGCTATCTCCCACACATAATGTGAACAAGCTGTTGGTTTTAAGTTAACATAAGACCACACTACATTGTACCACTGGTGATAAAAACATAGCAAGATCAGACAGAGCAAGGCACAGGTCTTCCAACACATCTTTTTTAAAGGAGATGGGCAAATATTTAGGAATGAGGTTTCTGACCATTTGACTGATGACTGTCTTTCTGACACATGTTCTTTTCTAGCTTGAGAATTACATCCAGGACAACATGAAGAGAGAAATGGTAGAGATGCAACAGAATGCAGTACAGAACCAGACCGCTGTGATGATAGAAATAGGAACAAACCTCCTCAATCAAACAGCAGCGCAAACCCGGAAGCTAACGGACGTAGAAGCACAAGTAAGTCATGGAGCACAACGCACGTAATGGTCCAGCTAGACTAGCGACTAGCAAGAAATCAGGCCGCATGGTTACCTGATTAAATGGTGGAAAAATGAAGAAAGCTTGAGGGTAGCAGGAAAAAAATTGGTAAGAAAATAAGAATTTGTGGTACATAAGGATTTAAAACCCGTAAATACATTTTCATCTTTTTTTTTCTCTTAAAGACTTATTTATGTATTTTAGAGAGTGGGGCGGCAGGGGGAGGGGCAGAAGGAGAGGGAGAGAGAATCCCAAGCAGACTCCCCACTGAGCATGAAGCCAGACAGGGGTTTCGATCCCACAACCTTGAGATCATGACCTGAGCTGAAATCAAGAGTTGGACGCTCAACCGACTGAGCCACCCACATGTCCCCATTTTCATCATTAGAACTGAGGTTAAATTAATTTTCCTACTAACGGCATGTGAATCATTTTGTACGATGCATGCTGGACAACTACAAGACAAATGCTCCCCTGCCTTGCTGGGTCCCTTTTGGACTCTGGGTTAAGTCCTTACCTTGTTTCGTGCATTTGAGAAATCAAAGACACTGAAGAAGAGTGCAAGACATTTTGTTCTTCAATCTAACTTTTAAGGTAAAGCCAGATCTCAAAGAAGTATGAAAACAGTTTGTGGTATGATTTCATAGACAAAGTCGCAGCAGCTGTGGCACAGAGGGCTTACCTGTCCCCTGATGGCTCACGTCCCGCCATCAGCCAGCTGAGTGAGTCTGAGCAAGGCACTCAGATCCTGGGGGCTTCGGTGGGTTTAACTGTAAAGTGAGGGCTAGGTCTTACAACTGGCTGCTAAGTGCCCTTTTAGCTTTCAGATTTTACGAGCTCCTGATTAACAGCAGAAGGAGACAGGAATATGAAAATAACAAAAGAACAACGCCAAGACACTAAGCATCGAAACACTGAAACAAAAATTCACTGCGTCATGCCAAGTGACACACAACGTGTGACTGAGTAAGAATAGTCTGGGGTAGTGGGGGCACCTGGGTGACTCAGTCGGTTGAGCATGTGACTTCATCTCAGGTCATGATCTCTGGGTCCTGGGACCAAGCCCTGCCTCGGGATGGGGGTGGGGATGTCCCTGCTCAGCAAGGAGTCTGCTTTTCCCTCTCCCTCTGCCCCTCCCTCCGCTCATGCTCTCTATGTCTCTCTCTCAAATAAATAACTAAAATCTTAAAAAAAAAAAAAAAGGAAGAAAGAAAGAAAGAAGGAATAGTCTAGGTGCGGGGGAAAAAAAAAAAGACTGTTGGTGGAATCTATTAAGAGGCTCTCAGTTCAAGTCTCTTCATTGGTGAACCCGCTTTCTGGTTCCTAACCCTGGATTCTTTATAGGCTTATGAAGTTAGTACCTTCCTGCTCTGAGTTGTAAGCAATGTTTTAAAAAAAAGAGGGAGAGAGAAAGAGAGAGAGATAATATTTAATAGTAAATAATTTCTATGATGTATTACTCCTATATGCTACTTCAGCCAAAAGAAATGCCAGACATCAGCAGAAGGGGATATGAGGTAAGAGAAATGATAAGCCTCCCAAATGGAATAAGGTCACGTCTAGAATGGTACAGTTGTCCTTTCATTGTCCCCCTACGAACTGTTGGATAAAGTAGGGAAAACAGTGGGAAAGTGGCTGGAGAATAAAAGATTTTTATCTGAGGACAGAATAAGAAGTTACTTTTTTTTTTTTTTTAAGATTTTATTTATTTATTTGACAGACAGAGATCACAAGTAGGCAGAGAGGCAGGCAGAGGGAGAGGAGGAAGCAGGCTCCCTGCTGAGCAGAGAGCCCGATGAGGGGCTGGATCCCAGGACCCCGAGACCATGACCTGAGCCGAAGGCAGAGACTTTAACCCACTGAGCCACCCAGGCGCCCCAAGAAGTTACTTCTTTACCAAATCTTTCCACAATATTAGAACAATGGAGGGAAAATGTAACTACACTATACAATGGATCACAAGGTATGAAAACTGTAATCCCAAGAGGTGATAAAAGCTAAAAATGAAAAGATAAAAATTTTAAAGTAAATGTATCAATATTTCTATAGTCAATTATTAAAATAAGTTAATAATGTTTAAATCATATCCCCCATCTTTTGATAGCAAAACTAGTGGGAAATCAACCTCATCCAAAAAAAGTCTGAGGAGTATAATATTTCTTCTATTTTCAGACAATGGTAATCAAGGGTAAGACATGAAGCAAAGCTATAACCTTTACTACGTCCTGTGGAAGGCAGGCTTTCTAGCTTTCACTGAGCTTTGGTTGGGTCACATGATTTTTTTTTTAAAAGATTTTATTTATTTATTTATTTGAGAGACAGAGATCACAAGTAGGCAGAGAGGCAGGCAGAGAGAGAGAGAGGAGAAAGCAGGCTCCCCGAGGAGCGGAGAGCCTGATGTGGGGCTCGATCCCAGGACCCCAGCTAAACACATTAAAATGGCTGAACCGAAGCAAGGACATCAAGGGACGGAATTATGCACCAAATATACTGTAGGCACTACTTAGCAATTACTGTGCAAAATGGGTTTAAATCCAAACATAAAATTTTCTCATTAGAAGATTCCTGTAGCCTGTCAGAGTGAGAGGCTATTCCACCAGACAATGAGGGATGGGTACAGGTCCAAGATCTTAAAGACCACAGACAAGCACCTGATGTGGATAATTTAGACAGTCACCTACTGCTGGAGGCCTCGGGGAAGGGATAAAAAACAGCACCACTGATCGCGGGTCAGTCATGACCTATATGCCATCCTCCCCAGCTCTGGCCCATTGTGCTCATTTTATAGCTCTTAGGAGTTGAATAAAGGACCCCAGTTTCCAGTTCCTTTTACAATGACCAAAGAGTATTTGGGCCCAAAGAAGATATAAGCCAAATCTATCATCCAGGTATTAACATTAAAACCCAACCTTTCTGCAGGCCAATGCCTTCACTCATTCATAAGACTGTTCATGGTATGAACTCATCCCGCTTTGACTAAGGACAGGACTATCCCTACGGCTGCCTAGTGGGACCTGGCTAAGCCTTTTATGAATGACACAGACCCTGAGCAAACAATGGTTCTTTCAAGGACCCTTATTCCTGGGCAACAATTCTGCCTTACACGTGATGTCACATCCTGAATAACCATGACCCAGAGGATGTGAGCAACAGACTCTTCCTGCTAGAAGGCAGCCAAACGCCAAAGAATTCAACCTCAGATCTGTTAGAACACAATGGGAACAGTGATATTGCATATGGCATATGCAGAGAGGCCCACGGAGCAAAACTCAGCTCCCACTTCACAGCGATGTGTTATTGTTTCCTAATTGGTTAATATGATTTTTTATAATAGAGAGAGAGAAAGAGATGGAGAACAAAAAAATAAAAGGCTGAACAAGTGAATACAAACTAGGAAATGCCAGGCTAAAAATGAGCTATGGTTATATAGAATGGAAGCATGTGACTTCTAATCATGTTGTCTCCTGTAAATAAGAGAACAGCATTTAGTTTTGAGTGGAAGCAAAACCTTTTTCATTTATCAACAACTTTTGATGTATTAAATATGACCATTTTATACTCCCACTTCTATCACTGTGTGAAAAGAAATGCTAAAATATGGCATGAACATGAGTAACAGCATTATATTATTTGACACAAATACCACTGTCCGGAACTATTAAAACACTTTCTAAAAAAAGACACGGTGAAAAAAAAAAAATATTCTGATGCAACCCAGGACTTCAAGCCTTTTCTGAAAATGGAGAATATGCCAAAATTAGATACTTGGGGTAAATAGAAAAAATGCTTTAGTTATGTTTTCCTATAATTTAGCTGACTTAATTAAAAGGAAGTTATATGTAACTTTAAACATGACAAAGAGGAATTTTATTTTGTTACATTTAGGTATTAAATCAGACAACAAGACTTGAACTTCAGCTTCTGGAACATTCCCTTTCCACCAACAAATTGGAAAAACAGATTTTGGATCAGACCAGTGAAATAAACAAATTGCAAGATAAGAACAGGTAATAAAAACACAAAAAAATTACAATTCAGAATTGCACACTTTCTAGATCTAAAAGCCTATTTCATGTGACTATTAATTATAAGCACGGCTTCCAAAATCACGACAAAATGACAGATTTCTTAATGTGTAGTGTCAGGATCCAACACCTCGTAAGGGAAAGGAAGGGAGAGGGTCTGGGAACAGATATGGAGGTTACCATGCCTTCTAATCCAGTCTTCAATTTTTTCATTCTCCAGCCCCTTAAAGATTCTCTTCCAAGATTCCCCAAACTCTGCCTCAATACTGCGCAATTTAATCTGTGACAAAGTACTGCCAGTGTCATGGAGTAAAAGTAATACTGGCCTAGGCATTTTAATAGTTCCTTTGCCTCTGGGAACTTCCTTGTTCCCAATGCAAAATGAGCCACAGCTGGAAAATTACACTTAAACTATAAACAGTGCACATTTCGTGATACAACTGTTACTCCTAAAACATATGATAAAGTAAAAACAGAAGTTAGTAATAAATATAGTATTGATGTTTAAACAAGATCTAGAAAAATCCCAAGAAAACCATACAAAAACAAACTTGGGATGATCAGTGGGGATGGTTTTCAAAGGTTTATTGCAGTCAGGGGCATATAAGGATAATTATATTTATTAACCTGTTTCTAACTAAGACATGTCTACATGACAGGGAGAATGGGCAGACAACAAGGTACCCTATTTCACAGCTACTTAATTTCAATTTCATAATTCCTTATTCTTAACCAAAAATGATGATGAATTTAATGTCTTATAATCATTCTTTCCTGTTAATCAGGAATTCAGCTGAAATCATTCTTTCTGTTCTTTGGGTAACAAGTTTAACTCATTACTGATTTAGGGTCTTGAAGAGCAAATGGATTTTTAATATTTTTGCAAATAGTTTGTTTAATTCAAATATTTTTCTTCAGTGTTTCCACTTTTTTCCTTCGACAAAGTAATAAATAAAAATTTGAGACCAACAATTGAGATATAACAATCTCTCCAATTTCATTTTCTTAAAATGGTCTTATTTAATAATGTTCTCTTATTTAATGATGCTGCAGTAATGGGAAGCTACGGGAGCTGAATGATTACTCTAGTTGCTGCCAGGACAATACTGTCTGGGCTATGTCCAGTTTGTTGAAGGCAGCCTGGTCTTGAACACTGTCCCCTCAAGTTTCCACTTCTGTATGCTAAAACACTAATATCATCAGTTAAGTGTGTCAGTTGTGCCACCCCAGTAATGTCTTTGTAAATATTTGCCAAATCATATTGCCTTTTGCCTCGAGAAATGCAAATCTGATTCCCGAGTTCGGACATACTGTTTAATGTTTTCGCTTATTACAAGTAAACTGTTACCCGCAGCTGGGATTGCTTTGAAAGACAATCAACAACTTTCCTTACATCTTTTGATCATCCATGATCTGGTAAAATTTCTTTGTATGTTAGAGCTTTCCGATGTATAAAACAGTCATTCCCACCAGCCTGTAGCTTGCTGTGTTTTCTGATTATCCTTGCATACGGGATCCTTCACGTTCTTTTTCACTTAAATCTTTCACATTTTCTGCCAGTTTAATCAACATTACCAATAACGCACTTTTCCGGTACTTTGAGCCTACTTTTATATGACACTAAATTTAAACAACACATTTCCTCCATAAGAGCACCTTGTCAAACATACCGAGTAAACTATTGTTTTAGTTTGCAATCCGCAGCTTGGATGGCAAACACCTCACTCAGAGTGGAGTTGTACATGGACCATTTCGGAATGGCCTGCCAAAGCACAGACCCTGAGAGGGAGAGCTTGCTATCAGCAGATCATCACAGAAACCATACCTGCAGAAACCATACCTAAAAGCTGCAGAAATCGTCATCTCTTGTATCACAAATATGAAATGAAGGGACAATCATAAGGCCTCTATTAATCAGTGTAAGTCAATAAAAATAAGAAAACCACACAGATGATTTTCCGTCTTTCAGTGCCTTTGGCATGCTGTGTTTGGAGGTGTCTTCGATTTTGACTAGCCTAGAATCTCATTTGCAAGAACATCATTGTAAATATCTGTGGGTGTTTTGCACATGTAACAAACCATACCTTTCAATTACTTTCAGCGTGTCCCCCAAATACTGTCCGGCTGTTTTCATTCCTGAATAGTTTCAAATGAAGTCAAAGTACTCATTAGGGTCAGTGTTTCTCTGAAAATTGCTACTATCCAATTGTTAGGTTCACCAGCCGAAGGTGAAAATTACAATGTGGTTTTCATCTTATCATTCTTTTTTTTTCTTCTAAAAATAAATGATTCAACTTATTTTTTCAAACTTTTTAAATTTTCCAAATTTTCAAATTTTTCAAATTATACCAGTTCCATGAAACTGTGCTTACTATTACTGTTACTGAAAAGGGCTGCCACTGGTACTGTCCCACTCTGAGAAGCCGTGGTATTTCTGCCCATGCAGGATGCTCTTCCCATATTTCTCATCTATGAGAGCTATGTTAATGGAAAGATTAGCTATACCTAAGTCCGACTTCTATGCTGAGGATCGAATTGACTCTCCTTGATCAGAAAATCAAATACTGTGCTGAAGTGTGAGCTGTTAAACAACGTGCGCATGCCCCCTGCTGCTCCACCTCCTTTCTCCCATCCCCCATCACCCTGGGCCATGGCCTTTGTGGCAACGTACCAAGTCCTTGCTATGAATTTACATCTACTTTATCCTAGTTAACATTTTCATCTACTTTATCCTAATTAACATTATCCTATTTAACGTTCTCTCGTTTAAAAAAATGTTGACTGTCACTCACTGCATGGATTTCCCAAGCCAGTAATGGGTCCCAATCCGCATTTTGCAAAATACGATCTGGGACTCCTTGCGGCTTTACTGCGCTTCTGTAACTCATTACACATTTCCGGTCTCAGAGCCCATATGATTTGGGGTGATCTGATGCTGGCCTAAACTCTTTAATCCATGCTTGTATTTAACCTTAACATTAACTATTTTAGATCAAGATGCAATTGCCCTCTGGAGCTATAGTGGTATAGGTTTTGGAGAAAGAAACTTTTTTTTTTTTTTTTTAAATAAATAAATATCCACCCTGGAGTGTTCATACTCTGGACTATGGGATTGTCCCATCTTTCTTTTATGCCTCCTCATGGAATATTAAAGACAATAAAAGACAGCTGTTTAAGAAATCTCAGCAATGTCATTTTGAAGGCAACATAGATTAGTGACTTAAAAATGCCCCATTTATTTTATGTTAATTGTCTAGGTCAAGTGTCACAAGATTACTTCCAAAACATATTGCCTGAATGCTGATGGTACTAGAAGGTACTAGAAGGGATTTTAGGGCAAAAAGGGAAAAGCTTTATGCATTTACATACTTAATACTTTATGCATTTATATACATACATGCTTACAGCAAGTCATTTTGGTTTTTAAATTAATAAAAAGTATATACAATTAAAAAATAAGCTAATATCAAGAAAAATAATAAGAAACAACAGTTCAAATAAATATAATACTTACGAAAGTGGAGCGCAAATAAGTATTACAGTAAGTGATTATTTTTTGACTTGGTATACAGACTAAATACTTGCTGTCGTAGACTGATCTTCAATGATCTAGGCTGGCATAAATTTAAGAGCTGCAATTGAGTTTCTAGTCATGATTATTAAAACAGATTGTTAAAGTTATAGGTAAGACCTACCACGGGTAGCCAGTTTCTTGACTGACTAATGTTGCTTGCAGGGTTAAAAACTCAGAAAATGTGACTTTCTCCCAAAAGGCGTAGTAGGCTTACGGATTATTTGAACTAGAAGGGACCTCAGAGATCATCATCTAGTCTACTGCATCTGTTTTTGGTATTTATTTCTACAGATGGAGAGTCACTTAGGTAGACATGCACCTAGACGCAGAGTAGGGACAACCACATAACACAGGGAGTCATGCACAGACATGAAGCTCTCGGCCTGCGCTTTCCACTCTGCCCACGTGTGCTCCCAACATCAAGGCTGCCTTCTCAGTGAATAATTCCATAGCCCCCTGCACCAAAACCATGGTCTTCAAATGCATGCCAGTGATAACTGCTAATTATGGACCTCAGATTTTTACCAGGGTATTTTATCCTCATATCTATGTCACACTTATTTATGCAATGTTCTTGGCAAATTTGAGAGCTTCTTCAGGGCTGCAGCAACATTTTCACTCTGTGAAGACAGAGTGTCTTGGGGAAGCAGAAATTCAGTAAACATAAAAGATGATATAAGAATTATGAAACTGACTTGATGTCCATAAAGCAATCACTAAAATAACCATTATTTCCCTTTATAAGTTTCTTAGAAAAGAAAGTACTAGACATGGAAGACAAGCATATAGTTCAACTACGGTCAATAAAAGAAGAGAAAGATCAGCTCCAGGTGTTAGTATCCAAGCAAAATTCCATCATTGAAGAACTAGAAAAACAACTGGTGACCGCCACAGTGAATAATTCTGTTCTCCAGAAGCAGCAACACGATCTGATGGAGACAGTTCATAATTTATTGACTATGATATCAACGTCAAACTGTAAGTCAAGTTTACATATCATTTTTCCTTCAGTTTTAATTGCCATTATTTTGTAAGTGATAGTCTCAAAATTCCAAAAAATTCTCATCTTTCAGAAAAGGACTATTTCTCTTACAGTTTCCTATGAAAGCTTTACAGAGGCTCATCACAGAACCAATTAAAAAAGGAGGAAGTAATTTCACTCCAGGTTATTTACCTAAAGAATACAAAATCACTAATCCGAAAAGATATGTGTACCCCTAGGTTTATTGCAGCATTATTTACATAGCCAAATTATGAAAGCTACCCAAGTGTCCATAGGTAGATGAATAAAGAAGAAGTGAATTCCATATATACTATGGAATATTATTCAGCCATAAAAAAGAGGAAAATCTTGCCTTTCATGACAACATGCATGGAGCTACAGAGTGTTATGCTAAGTGAAATAAGCCAAAGGCAAAGAAGCCAAATAAGCCAATAAGACAAAAACAAATACCATATGATTTCAGTCATATGTGGGGATTTAAGAAACAAAACAAAGAAAAAAGCAGAGAGGGGGGAAAAATCAGATTCTTAACTAGAGAGAACAAACAGATGGTCGCCAGAGGGGACATGGGGAAGGGGACGGGGAAAAGAGGAGATGGGGACTAAGAATACACTTGATGTGATGAGCACTGAGTGATGTTCAGAACAGTTGAATCACTGTATTGTATACCCGAAACTATTATAACGCTGAATGTTAACTGTACTGAAATTTAAATTTTTTTAAATGCTGTTCAGGGAGATAAAACAGAAAGAAGGAAGAAGGGGAGGATAGAAGGAATATATATTTACACTAATTAGTTATTGTGAGGTAAAACACCCCACACGTGCTCCCTGGGCTCAAAGAGCCTACTTTCTGTTAGTTCCATCGCTATCTAGATGTATGAGGCTGGGTAAGTTGCAAATCCACCGTGGACTTGATTTTTTTAAGTGGGAAAAACCAATCTAAACCCAGAGGACTGTTGTGAAGACTGACTTAATACTCGTGGTGACTGGCATAAAACTGGCACTCGAGAAATGCCAGCCCCCTTCCCTCAGCCCACCCTTAGATACATTTCACCTACTTTATTATTGTTTTACTTTCACTTTTTTTTTTGGATTTTGGAGGGAAAAACGGAAGCATCTTCAGTCACTAATTGGAAATGGGATCTACCATTTGTGTGGCATTGTCATTTTAAGGTGTTGTTTTTTTTTTTTCTTAAACAAATTGGGTCTAGTTCTTACTACGGTTTATTTCCCGACGTCCTCTAAACTTGGATTCTTTTGACACTGATACATTTTACATATGAATCATGTGAAGATAGTCTTAACTTCATAAGAAATATGTTCTCACATCGTCCTCAAGTCATGCGGTTATCCCAGTACTTTTTCACATTCACAGAAAAGGAAAAGACAATCATCTGACATCTGGTGGGAGCAAGATAATGTGAGGTGTTGGCTCTGATGAGCCAAAGTAGAGAAAATCTCGAAGCTCCCATCCTGGCAGAAAAGAGGAACAGAGGAGAGAGGGTAGTAGACGCAGCTTTCCTTTCCCCATGCGCTTCCAGCTGATGTGAAGGTAGAACCCCTGTCTGCCTGTGACGCCTGCCCGCACGTCTAACCCACGTGCCTGTGCTCCGGTGGGTTCCTAGAATGGACAGATATATCTGCAGGAATGCACATGCACACGCACACGCACACACACACACACACACACCCTTTTTTTATGGCAAAAAGGATTGGGAAATCTAAATGTTGAGAGCAGAGTAAAAATTTGAAAGAATATCATAATCCTAGAAATTTTTAGACTTAGAGTAAGAATTTCAAAGACATGGATAAATAATGGTAGCCCCCTCTTGAATACAAAGTATAATGGGACAGTTGCTTAAAATCCAAAGAATACTCCTCCTATCGTTATCCAATAGTCTAAAGAAATGTATGGAGACTTACCCTCAGGTATTTACCTTTTTTAAAAAAAAAAGGAGAAAACAAAAAAACAAAAAAAAAGGAGAAAACATACATCCACAGCCTGGCTAAGATAATGGCTAATGGGACATGCTACGCAGCCACTGTAGAGGGGACACTATTTTTAGGTACATTCTTATTCTTTTGCAATAACTTTAAGTAATTCTAGTCAAGATGGAAGATTTTTTTTAAGGTAATTGTTTACTATAGTTAATTGCAAAGTATTTGCATTCCAGGTTGATGACAAAAAAGAAAGAAGTATGGATTATTGGTGATAATTCCTTGAGAATTAATAATTCTTTGATTTGAATTTGAATTTGATTTGAATTTGAATTGGTGATAATTCTTTGAGAATTAATGCAGAACAGGCAGAAGGAGTGATTTTTTTGGAAAGGATAAAAACTAGTGTGTCTTTTCTACTTATTATAAGAATTCAAATGTACTAAAACTTGAGTGCATCTCGAAATAATAAACTTTTATCTGTTCATGAACCCCGGTTAAATGCTTTCCTATTTTTTTTAAAAGCAGCCAAGAACTCCTCCGATGTTAAGGAAGAGCAAGTCATTTTCAGAGACTGTGCGGAAGTGTTCAAGTCGGGACTGACAGCCAACGGCATCTACACACTCACATTCCCTAATTCCACAGAGGAGATCAAGGTGCGGTGTTTGTCTTCTGGTTTCAAGTACCTGGCTGTAAACGGGTTATTTTAGAATAGAAGCAGGGGACCCACATAATGCAGTTCACACACCCAGACCCTTCCCAACATCATGCAAAGCAAAGCACCAAACATTCACTCAGCATCTATCTGCCTCACACGAAACACCTGCCAAGGGCTCCACATCCAGTCACTGCACACATGTCCCGACCGGGGATATCAACGACATAGAAATCTCTTTGTCATCATGAGAAGATACATCTAGCTCATATTCTCCTTGCATTTGACTTAATCATCGTTCTGTCAGTTGTTTCCCTTCTGGTGTCAGGCTCATTTCATTGCTTTTCAAGAAAATATCCTCCGGATACTAGAGTTCAAATAACCAAATAGTTTGTCCTATCATGCTTTCAAGTAGCATTGGTAGTCCATCAAAAAGAAGTCTCATTTAGCTCACAGCTACAAAAGCCACAGAAAGCTTTCCTGTGACACAACTGAGGTACCTCGGTTTGCAGAAGTTTACTAAAATTAATGGTTTTTACTGTTTTGTCGATGATGTCCCAAAGTGATTTTTTTTTAAAGATTTTATTTATTTATTTGAGAGAGAGGCAGTGAGAGAGCATGAGCGAGGAGAAGGTCAGAGGGAGAAGCAGACTCCCCGTGTAGCTGGGAGCCTGATGCGGGACTCGATCCCAGGTCTCCGGGATCATGACCTGAGCCGAAGGCAGTCGTCCAACCGACTGAGCCCCCCAGGCGTCCCCCAAAGTGATTTTGACTTATTTTTTTCCCAGTTGCGAGGGTGTGACTGGAGCACACGGTGACTCAGACAGAGGGTGTGCTGCTCCCTTCATTCATTCTGGGATGCTGACTTCCCCACCAGCACTAGTGTCCCATCAGTATGAATGCTGTCACAGCCTCAAACACCAAAAATGTCTCATGTCATTACGGAAACAGTATCAGCCTTGTGGACTGGCAGCAAGGGTCTCAGGGACCCCCAGAAGTACACAGGCTACGCCATGAGGATTGCTGGGGTTGGTTATTCTTACCCCATTTAACATTGACTATAAGACTTAAAACACACCATCAAAGAAGAGTGGCTCCTTTTCTTCTCCAAAATTAGTACATAGCTTAACTCAATTTTTCTTAGTTATTCTGGATTAATCAGTAAGAATGGCTCCTGCTGTTGCTCTGGGAGACACTGAGCTTTAGATGGGAGGTGGGGGAGAAAACTAAAAAGCCCCAGGGAATATTTCAATATGGCTTCTCAGAGAGGTCTGATAAGGTGAAATATTACAGGAGACTCGGTATGAATTGTTACATAATTATCAGATGACTATATCTATTAGATGCTTATAAATATGTCTGCATTTTGTTGTAGCTTCTACAAGTTGAACCAATGTAAACACTTAGAGAAAAAGCCACTGATATTGTAAAAAGATGGGAATTTTAGAGGTTCCTGGAACCATTATCTCTTTGAACTCAGTATTATCCTCAGTAGTTAAAATGCTATAAGAAAAAAACACTTTCAAAAATCTAAGCATTAAGGGTTTAAGTACACAGAATTTGAAACAGTAACATACACTTTGATTATGAATTTAAAAGATAAATATTGTGCTATTCAAGATAATGCTTTCCAAAGAAAATCTTTCTAATTCATTCATGCTGCTTTAAATCAACCTTGAAAATCAGTTAATGTCCCCAGTGCTCTGGAAGCAGTGCATTAGCAGGGGCAGGGGAGAATTTTATATATATATATATATATATATATATATATATATATATATATAGCCTGCTGCAGATGAGAAAGTAATGAACAAATCCTGTAGGAAGGCTCTCAATCCCCTTTGCAATCTGGTTTTCATAACAATCCTCTGTATACTACTGTCTGTCACCAGATGTTGGTCTCTTCTTGGCCTAGAGCAATGGGGACAGGAGTGGCAGCAGCAGGAGGGCAGAGGATATCTGTGCAATGTGCATGTTTTGCAAATCCAGAGGGCAACTGCTGATTACACGGCACCAACCCACTGCTCTGTAAATGTTTTCCTGACTCGGTGCAGTGCTCCCTTCCCGGAGCACGATGTCAGCCCGATGGTCTCACTGAAATGTTCTCCAGCAAGTTGAAAATATATAGTACTGGGAAATGACAGGAGTCTCAGGTCATGGTTGGAAACATCAGGATTTATATTTCTTTTAAACATTTGCAGTAAAAAGAACTCATCGACATGGCAGGAAACAACAATCTTACCAAACCTCGAGTTTCTCATCTCTAAAAAAAACGGTCCAGATTAAGTGACTTCTAGATTCCCTTCCAGACTTAAGACCCCGTAATTCACAATCTGATCGAGGGAAACAAAGTCAGAGAGACTGGAGTTTAAATTCTGGCTCTACCAATCTGTGCCTCTGAGCACGTCATTTACCCTGTGTGAGGCCTGTTTCCTAATCTGTAATGTGAGGAAGTAACTGTAGTCGTACAGTGATTTTGAGGTGACAATGCACATACAGCACACAGGACAGGACTTAGTACTTAACCATCTATTTGAGAAAACGAAATTGTTTACCATTTTGACTGCCCCCAAAGTCTAGGAGACAACTTCTCTGCATTTTGCCCTGTTTCACCTAATTCAGGAAAAGAATGTTCAACAGATCTTTGGGCCAACCTTTTCCAAAAGAGCCTACATATTTCCTCTTTGTTTTTGAAAAATTCCTTAGGCTTCTGCAAAAGATAAAAACTGCATCAAAGACCTGTGAGTTTGCTTTTGCTGGTCAGAGACATAATAATGTCCTTCCCCAAATTTCACAGGGTGCCTGTCTCCTAGTGTTCATCTGTGTGATTACTATTTCATCAGTCATTCACCATGGCCTCAGAGCTGAAGCCTGACATTTAAATCAGGTACTACGCACTGAAAGGCTTCCAGTTTTAGAGCAAGATAGCAGGTCCCTGAACCATGCAATAGTGTGCTAACAAAAGTACTAATGCCCTCAGGTTTGTGGTAGCTGAAGCGGTGAGGTCTTGGGCATTCTCTGAGGAAGTCTGCTTTCCTGATGGAGAGATAATCCATTTCATCGTTTGCGCTCAGTGCCCTCTGGCTCTGTGGACAACTCTCTTTGAACACTATCTTCCTCTGAAAGCTTCATGACTCAGTTGACCATGACACTTCAGTTTCTATGAACTCTTTGTTCTTTTTTACTCTTTAATCGGAACAAAGAGATATTAAGGGAATGTTCTAATTATCTCATCGTTGTCCCTGGTGGAGGTAGAGAATGGTACGGCTCAACCCATTTCCACACCATTATAAATGGGTGTTGAACTCATTTCAACCCAAATTCCTTAGCCAGGACTCTGATGTTCAAATAAAGACAAACTTCTTCTCTAAGTATCTGTGACTTTATAACACTGATTTTGAATCAAATATTCTTAGAACAAGGACAGGCTCACTAAAAACCATATCTAGTCTTTCCACCCACCAGCACGCCATTTAGGATACATAGGAAATAACTTGTCTGTGCACACAAAACCCCTCAAACCAATATAGCTTCTTCAGCTGGTTTACTAACCGGTTTTTTAGAAGAAATATTGAGAGAAGTGAGCAGTCCATTGGGTGGACCACAGGCAAATTAGAAGCAGTATTATTCATGAACTGATTTCAAGTTGGAGTTGCACTGAGGGACCCGGCCTACTAACAAAAGGGTCAAGTTTCCCTGTTTTTGCCAGCCTGCTGTGGCAGGGAAAAAGGTACAGAATGAGGAATTTAGGAGACCTTACTCAAGTCCTGTGTTCCACTTAATAGCTGAATGACTCTGGTCAAATTAATCTAACTTCACTACATCTTTTCACTAAATCTCTCCTCCTTTCAGAAATGCAGAATTACCATATCACTACAACAGTGCTTCAAGATTGCAGATAACATACGCAAAGTACCCAGCACAGCAATGATAACAGGATCATTAACTATAATATCAATACGGGGAGATAATAAGGGGTCACCTTAGGCAGATCAACTTTATTTGTCTGGTTAATTTAAAATGGGGAAATCATTTTATTCTTAATAAATGCAATCTTCTTTAATGGAACATATGTTCCCAAATGTTAGGCTCATCAGGGAAAGCAATATGGGCCAAGGGGCCTTTGTGGAGAGAGATGGGAAGAGCGGTGGAGAGAAATCTGCTGGAGAACAGGGGTGCTGGGTTCCCAGGGCAGCTGTCTTGTTAGATGAGATACCAGGCAAGTCACTGATAATAGAAGACTGGATCTAGGTGTGCTCTTGGTTCTTCTTCTATCCCCCATTCTTCAGGATTTTAGCTCACAAATGCAGAATAGTTCACACTTAAACTCACTCTGCCAAAATTATCTCCATTATATCCCAAAAAGACTGAGGAAAACAGCAGAGGAAGACTATTTCTAATTGGTTTTAAGTGATAACGTTCATATTTACTACCTCGAATGCTGTAGGAAATTTTATCTTAAGAGAATTTCTGGGAAAATTTTTCTGTCTACTATAATCTCATTATTTAAAACTATTTATGTAATCTTATTTGCACGGGTTTTCAATTTCATAATAAAATTCCTGCTGAGTGGAAAGTGAGCATGCATGCTCCTGGCCCAAGAAGGAATTCTGTGTTCTGAACAAAGTTTAAACCCACCAAGCCAGTTTAAAAGCAAAAATAAAAAGAGCTAGGAGGAGAAATACCACAGGCAGTGAGCAAAGTACAGAGAAGCTTGAAGTCATGATCTATGGCGCAGAGCTGTCAGGCTACTCTCAGGTCACATATATCCTACTGGGTACCCAGGGCCGCAATCTCACATACTGAGGGACGAACCGAGAAATCGGACTTTTATCCCTCATGGAAGAAGCCTTCTAACCCCACAGCATAACATAACAGGGGTCTTGGAAGCCCTACAGTGCAAAAGTACTCCTTCCACACAAATCTCTGCAGAGTTGATAGGGACCTACAACCACCACAAAGGTTTCTGGAGTTGTGAAGACCAGCTGGTAGATTTCTACAGGTGGGGGATGAGGGTTACGGCCTAACCACCAAGACGTCCCAATCACAATACATCTCTAAGAAACTGTGATCTCGAGTTCAGCATTTGGGGTGAGTCTTTAGCCTAGTACAGATGATGACAAGAGAGTCCTATTCTCATCGACACTGAAATCGTGTTATATTACTGTTTATTTTTCATCGTTATTTTAAATTCATGGTTTTCAATTTATTGAAAACCATCTGCTTCTTGGACAACCACAAAGATTTACCCCAGGGAACCCTATCAGCACAAGTCATATTGTAGGTATCCACATCTGTCTTGTTTCTGGGCGTTCAGACACAGCCCTGAGTCACTGGTGTTTCCCACGCAGTAACCGTGCACTTCCCATTGGCAGGCATACTGCGACATGGAAACCTCTGGAGGCGGGTGGACGGTCATTCAGCGGCGTGAAGATGGCAGTGTTGATTTTCAGAAGACTTGGAAAGAATATAAAGTGGTACGAATAGTCTTTGAGCCATCTGAAAATAATTTTCTTTGTGAAAACTAGCTTTCAAGATCTGCTGAACCTTCACAACAAATCCGAAACTAACCAATGACTGTTGACGACTTTTGTTATAAAAGTGTTCCTCTTCACTGGTGTCTCAGTCTCCCCACTAATGAATGACCCCGTCAATGTAAAGTAAACTATATATCAAAACAAAGGTATGCAAGTGTGGGGCTTATTTTTAATGGCAGGCTCCGCATTTTTCAGTTAAGACAACAGTTTCACAGAACTTCCCATGGCCATAAACAAAGCTGTTTACACTAATGTTTCTACTGGTGATTCCCCAAGTAGTTCTAATTACTCCAGTCCTAATTTTCTTACAGTAGAAGCTTAGTTTCTTAAAATTGACCTTTAAAAAAAAAATCTACTCCTGCTAAATATCTGGTAGTCACCCCATGTTAAACGGAGAGACTACTGATTACAAATACATGGAGAAAAAAAAAACAAATAAATGAGATGACTGAATTTTACCACTTGCATTTCAGGGATTTGGGAACCCTTCTGGTGAACACTGGCTGGGAAATGAGTTCGTTTTCCAAGTCACCAATCAAAAGCCCTACGTGCTTAAAATACACCTTAAAGACTGGGAGGGGAATGAGGCGTACTCACTGTATGAACATTTCTATCTCTCCGGTGAAGAACTTAATTACAGGTGAGTTGTATGTAACTGAAAAACATTAAAGATTTGCTGGGTGAGCATGCCACAAAGCGAGAGCCGCACTGCATTACAGGATCTGTACTGGGAGGACACTCTAAATGGAAAAACATCTCATTTCTTACTGTTCTGTGCTGCCTCTCAGGACGTTTATCTAGTTCTGGAATTCTAACTTTGGTTTTAATGATATAATGGAAACTTCACAAGGACAGCATTTTGTTTGTTGTCTCTGCTGTGTATCCTCCAAGCACAGATGAACCTGCATGGCAGATAGCGGGCATTCAACAAGTATTTCTGAAATAGGTCAATGCTGTGTCCATATTAGAAAATGTCGTGCCAATATCATAACAGAGGTCTACCTATGATTATGTGGTTTTCTTCCAAAAGGTTTTAACAGTTAAATGTATCTTTCTGAAGTTAAATCACACTCGACTGCTATGTTCCACCCCAAAGTCAGGAAGAGTTACCGAGTTTAAAAGTAGCAGAAGTAGGTGGGAGGGTTAGTCATGCAAGTCCTTTACTCTCCGCCGTAGAAACAACAGCCGATTCACAGCACTCCCTTAGTATCTGCCTTGCCCCACGCATTTGGCGGCACTCACATTCAATGTTCCAAGAAAAGCATGGGCATCCCTGACTCAGAATTTAATATCTGGCTCTAAAGTGGCATGAGAATAGAGGTGGAGAGCAGCGAAGGGATCAAAAGACGGGTGTCTGATGAGCAACAGCCTACGGCAGGAAAAAGCACACTCCTGCACGTGGTCTTGTGGAAAGAGGTCCCAGAAGCCCACATGCAAGGCTGAAGGAAGAACAGTGAGATCAGGTGCCAGGTGGCACCACGGGAATTGGTCTCGGAAGGCACCAAAGAACTGCTCAGTCCCCAACGAGTCTCAGGAGCACAGGCATTCACATCCTGAAAATGCCCAACACTGGGGTCGGAAATCAACAAAGTTCAGTAGGAACATCCCAGGAAACAGTCATATGTGGCCTACAGTCCCACCTAAATCTCATTAATGCCCAACTCAGACCCTCTGCTCAATGGAAAATCCAACCTCTGAACATCTTGCAAAATAAACATGATTTCAAAGTCCTTGAGCTGGTTTCCTCAGGGTCACAGTGAAGGAACAGCACAGAAACACAGCCTGAACAGCTTGCCCGAATTACTACAGGACAACTACAACAGAACCACTGTTCTAGAGTCCTCAACAACCTGAGAACTACAGAATGTCCAGTATGTCCTGCTTATAAACGGGGGCGGGGGGGGGGATTTTGAAAATTTTGAAGACAGGTAACATACCCACAAACACTGACATGACTTTTAAAAAGTCAGTGAAACAGAGCCCACCGATTCTCATTGTAGCAAGAGCAGGGCTTCCTTGGAAAGGGAACGATGCAGATGAATGAAAAGATAGGTGTTGGGGCCTCACTGCAGCTCCAAGCTGACTCCAAAGAGATCAAAACTTCAGTGAATTTTTAGACACGAGTGGTTGGTCATTGTTTTACCTCCAAGCAAAATATTTTTTCAACTGGCAACAGTTAGGGATCTACAACAGAGGAATTGAAAAAAAAAAATTTTAAAGAAAGAAAGAAACACAAAAATTAAGGATTAGACTGTTTATATAAGGAGATTTTACAAAATGGGTCATTACCCTTGTATGCTGACATTATAAAAATACTTTAAACTGAGATGGTTCTTAACAGATCCTTCCTTTAGAAATGCGACCAGTTGGGAGATGCCATTTGGAAAAGCACACATTCATTCAAAGCTCAGTTTAACGTACGAGGCGGGGTACAGTACATGGAAGCCATGATTATCCCAGTAAAACACGGCAGTGTGATAAGGGACCGTGACATGGCTGAGTAATAACACAGGTGTCTCAGATTGCCACTCTCTGTAGCCACAGAGTTGGTTTTTCCGAAGAAATGTTCCCCAACTGCTGGAAAACTGAAAAATAAATGTCATCAGAAAAGGATAAATGCATCGACAGAATTTTTTTTTTCCCTAAAACTAAAAGCTAAAGACTGGTCACTCTTCAAAAACATTCTGGCAGCCCTACGCGAACATGCAGATTTCATTATTCAATGCTGGCACTGCTTCTTTCACTCCACTGTTCTATAAACTCAAACTGATACCAATATAAAGCCATTTCAATAAATATGGTTATTTTTAATAACCAAACTTAAAAGAAACCAACTATAAACCAGGGGGCCACATAATAGAAGGATCTAAAAATGATACAACCTTTCTCATAAAAACAAAAGATAGCGTTCTCCCAGATTTTGCTCGCCTTTGGGGATGTTTAATGAGCCCCACAAGAACTGACATTGTTGTAAGGAGAGAAGAGGCTGGGAAGGAGAAAGGACAAGTGAAGTGGTTTATCTCAACCCTATCCATGATTAACGAGAAGGGCCTGGAAAGAAATTAAAGTGTTTCAGAATCGCAGCGATGAGTAGAACTTCCAAAAACGCTTTGCAGCAGGTAATCAGAGGCTGTGCCAGGGACCACGGTCATTTTTGAAACATGAGGATAACAATGAAATTCAGAAATTCAGCCAGTGCCTCATGATGGGAGTTTCTAGAGCTACAATACTATAAGCAATTTTAAATCTAAGCTGTTAACACAAAAGCGACTCGGAACCAACGCACTATGGAACTCCACTTGGCTCCTCATGCCCATCTTTTCATAGCTCTTCCTCAATAAACAGACTCCCCTGGCAAGGGTCTATCAGGGTAGAACCATAACAGAGGAGCTAGATGCATCTGGTGCAAATGTTAGCTCCACCATACTGCTATCTCTGAACCTCGACAATTTTATACGTAAAAACAGGAAAAGCACCCGCCTCTCAGGGCTGGTATATGCATTCCATGTGCACATGCGCGAAAGTGTCTGGCACAGTCTGGTTAGAGACAGTCCCTGGAGAACCATTCCTCTCTTCTCTACCCTCTGTTCCAACATGAATTCTTGGAAATTATATTCCTTTCAAGGTAGTGGTTTAGCAAAAGATGAGCATCATTTTGGGGACTTAGAGTACAATTCTCCCTGGAATATCACAGGGTTTTTTGGTAGGATCCCCAGGTCATGAAGACTCAATGGTCTGAGCTCCCCTGCTGCCACACCCCATGTCCCAACACAGTGGCATCACATCCTGCAGAGCCACCCAGCAGCACGTGAAACCCTGCTCTGAGCTGTACCATGACAATCTGCCAACGGGCTCTCTGGAAGCAGTGTTACAACACTTTCTCTCTCTCTGCTCTCTCTTCTTTGGCATACACATGACTGATGCAAGCCAGATTTTTGCAATCTTCTAAAAGTACAGGCTACTACCTGGTGTCAAACTTAATATTATGTTTATTCCTTTCTCAATGTCTAGCAAGTTCATTACAATACTACACAGAAATGAAGCAAAGCAGCCATAAGAATGTGTCTTCTATATAGTTCTGTAGATTTCTACTCCAAATTCGATGATCCCTTCCTTGCCTACCAGTCATCCCATCCTTGCCTACTAGCCTGAAAATCATGATGCTTTAAGTTGTCTGGTCATCTCAAGACTCTCGTTTCTGTACAGATGATGCCTGGAGACCTGAAAAGAGGACCGTTTCACGTTGTATTTTCCCTGTTCTGTTTATCTGAAAGCAGAGGGCCCTGAAGCCCGTGCTGATGCTTGTGCAAGTGATACGAGCTGAAGGTTTCATGAAAACAGTTCTCATTGCCCAAGGATTTGATGATAAGTTGGTTCCTGTTTATACCAGTGCAAAAATATTTTGTCCCGCATTAGTACACTAACCAGTACAGAATGCATTTCTGCAGGATGGAATTCTTCATTATAAAAAAATTTTCCACTATGGTAAATTAACAGCCCAAGCCAATTATGTTATTTTCTCTTCTTCTTTTTTTTTTTTTTCTTTGCATGTTTGCAGGATTCACCTTAAAGGACTTACAGGGACAGCCGGCAAAATAAGCAGCATAAGCCAACCAGGAAATGATTTTAGCACAAAGGATGCAGACAACGACAAATGTATTTGCAAATGTTCACAAATGCTCACAGGAGGTGGGATGACTTTTCTCTCTTCCTATTTGTTTTGGCAAGGAAGAATTTCATAGAGTGAAAGGTTGGCTATTTGGACTTGAACTTGTGATCGGTGACAATGTCCACATTTCATAAATAGACTTACTAGATGTAGGGAGATTTGTTTTTCACTTTTTCAGACTGTTGAGTCTAAAGAATGTGATGTGGAGCTGGAATTGTCAGCAGGCCAACTGTGTCTCTCCAGGACCTCACTCTGGCACAGGGAGGGGACATCTGATAGCCAGCAAGCTCTCTTGAGCTTGTGCTCGCTGAGGAACAGATGTCAGAGCCACACTTTAATTTCATTTTGCTTTATCAAAGAGGTTAAAAATTCAAAACGGCAACAGAAACAGTGACATCGATTCATTAGCATAGAAGTGTTTCTAATTAATAATTCATTCTGCAAACATGGAATTTGCAGGTATCTTTCTTTAAAGATTTTATCAATATACAGCAAATACCTACAAAGAAACTAATTAGCCAACCTGCTTTGTTTTTGCTTTTGCTTTTTAGTGCACCAAATTAAAATCAACAGTTGTCCACTTTAAGTCAAGGTCTTTACAGCCATGCTTTTCTTACTCCCTACTTTTCGTGTCAGACTGCTCTAAAAAAGAATCCAAACCACACCCAGGAGCAAGAGACAATTTTAACAGACACCTAAAATGGCCAGATTAGTAGCCAGCAACACTTAAGAGTTCAAAGACAGGGACCAACTGCTAGAAAATTTACTCCTCCAACTTCTAAAAGTTTAAAAATCAAATGGCCAGAACCAGTTAATTGTGACCAAGACAAGAAAAAAGCTTGATAAATGCTATCAAGTGAGTTATTAAAAATATTGAAAGACTTAAACCAGCAACAAAAATTCTGCTGAGAGTACAAACTGAATGTAAAGGCAAATAGGAAGTCGGCAGGTTTAATTCGTAGAGACCACAAATTATGTTACCAAACATTCATTCACTACTCACCCAGGAAAGAAAAAGGCAGGAGCCATGGTCAGTTAATTTGACAAACAGAAGGCCACTCAGCAGAAAGATCGAAGCTTATCACGTGTTTTTGCACATCAGTTAAGAATCATTTACGGTTGAGAGAAAGATTTATGAAAATAGTTTGAAACTCAATTATTTGAATATATTTAAAATAACCCTGAAAGAATTAGAATCCATTAAAAAAATCAGTCCTGTGGTTCTTTAGATAATATATTTATATGTATCCATATAATATATACCGGCAACACAGGTCTTCTCTATTAGCTATATTTATTTCAATAACTGTTTCAATGATAGGATTGTGTAAAAGCTGCCTCTCTCCCTCACCCTATAAAGGGGGAAAGGGATGGGTTGGGGGGACCAAATGTGCTGAATCCTTTTTTCCCATCTGCCATTCCCACACTGAGCCCAGCTGTGCACTCGAGAGGGCGGTGGCTTCAGACCACCCATATGTCATGAGCTACTCAAGAGAGTAGGAGAAGTGCATTAATAACCAAGGAAACAATATGTTTATTTACTCAAATCAAGACTTAGGCTGAGAGTAGAAATGGGAAAGAGACGGGGGAGGAACACACAGCCCAAGAGAGAAAGTGGAGCATTGGGATGTCAGATCCCAGCCCATGGTCTGGGCCCCAGGTAATCCAGCCTAACGACCAGCTAGGTTTCTGCAAGGACAGCTAGCTCTATAGTGACATCAGCCAATAGGCTCTAGGATGGACGGATCTATAAGTCTGCAACGTTCCTGAATATTTTGAAGGATTCTGAATAACACACACAAATGTCTTATCAAATCGACGTTAATCTGAATCAGCTCAGTCATGAGCTGTAACTGAATGAAATAATTGATCATCACAGTCCAATGTGTAAATAATGGTCTTTTTTTTTAAATTACATCATCATTCTTTTTACATCAGCTTTTTTTTTTTTAATTTTAAAGAAATAAAGTTTCACAGATACAACTAAAGCTGTCCTGCCATACCGGCCCACAGATGGGCAATGAATTCAGGTTCATTCATGTTAGTTAGTTATGTACTCGGTATGCAGATATCATGAGCAGTTGTTTTTTCCTGTATTCTGAAATCTTACATAAATGGCATCATACTGTATGTGTACTTCCAACGCAATGTTTCTAAGATTTTTTAAAATATTTTATTTACTTATTTGACAAACAGAGCTCACAAGTAGGCAGAGAGGCAGGCAGAGAGAGAAAAGGGGAAGCAGGCTCCCTGCCGAGCAGAGAGCCCGATGCGGGGCTCGATCCCAGGACCCTGAGATCATGACCTGAGCCAAAGGCAGAGGCTTTAACCCACTGAGCCACCCAGGCGCCCCTGTTCCTAAGATTTATTGAGATTATGTGGATCTAGGTCATTCCTTCTCCTTGAAAACCAGGCTTCTGGCACACTCTTGTTTCTAGGTAAAAGCATCAAAACCCCAAGTGTGGCCACTGAGGTGTCAATGCAGACCTACCCCGCCCCCCTGCTGCTGTGCCAGGCGGCTCCCCTCTCTTTAGTGAGCACACCACGATCACTTTCAATTTCCTTTTTGTCTCTAGGACTTAAAGATTTCCTTTTCATCCAACTCCCCCAAGTACTTAAAATTTGCAGTCATTTAAAATATACATATATATATGTGTGTGTGTGTACGTGTGTGTGTGTGTGTATCTCTCTGGTAGAAGGAGGGAAGCCTGAGCGATCTGGCCCCCTAAATTGCTAGAAACGGAGAGTAATCCAATGAGAGTCTTCCACCCATTCTTTAGTGTTTTGACTTATCCACGCCTTCCACTGTACTGTGCTGGTCACCAAATCGGGACCAGGGAACACGTGCCATTCATGTCTATGGGCGACGGGTCTTTCCACACAAGGAAAACGGAGTACAACAACCCATGAAAACATGTGCCATATGGGACTAGGATCTGACTTGGGTAAAGCTGGAAAACCACTGCTCTCATATGTCAGCAGGGCTCATTCTGTACCCCTGATCCCAGGACCCTGAATATTTGCGTGTGTCTAGTTAAAATGCACGGAATGTGACGGGCGGATGAGCCCAGTGTTTCCAACGCCACGGTGAGACCGAGCTGGGGTCACCTAGTCCCTAATTCCTTCTGCGTCTTACTTTCACAGGCTGGTGGTTTGATGCCTGCGGCCCCTCCAACTTGAACGGAATGTACTACCCACAGAAGCAGAACACAAATAAGTTCAACGGTATTAAATGGTACTACTGGAAAGGCTCAGGCTACTCGCTCAAGGCCACGACCATGATGATCCGACCAGCAGATTTCTAGACGCCTGCACACACCTGAGGAGGGGCGGCCAATTATGCTACTTTTAGAGACTGAAGCCCAAAGCTCTAATAGACAAGGCTGCGTTTGGCGGCCCCTTCCACCTCAGACAGGCAGCACACGCTCGGGCCGCGGGGATCCACGTGCTCCAGCTTAGAGCCCCGTTAAGCCTCCTCACTCGAGCCTGCATCACTCGTGCGCCAGCGCACAGCCCTGGTATCAGGACCCGGTAGAACGCCTACGTGAAGATGCATCTAAGCCTGCTAATTTAAGACTGATAATTTACAGACTCTGTTGTCACAACCAAGAATGTTGTGCGGAGTTCATCCGTAAATAACTGGAAAACAGAACACTTGGGCTATACAGCAGAGATAACCTTGGAGCTGCATTTTTCTCAGCCCTGTTTATAGATTGTGTAAATATCCATATGTCCTGAAATCAGCATCACTATCGTAATTGAAAGGAAGAAAGAAAATCTCTAAGCCATAAAAATATATTATATATTCAGGGATTTTTCTGGGAAGTGCTTATTTGCAGTTTAATATTTGGAGAAGGGAAAAACATAGTTAATGCATTTTTGCTCCTCCTCGTAGGTGCTTTAAACTTTCATTTTGAAGTCAGCATATTTATGAATGTGTTGACAGCGTAGTTTTAAGTTAATGCTCAAATATGTATTTCAAGTTTAAATGGTGAAAGCTTCCAGGATCTCTGAAGTTAATAGAAATGTGTGTTCTTTCAGTTTATATGAAGATTGTACTATTTTTTTTCTGCCTGGCTGTTAAATATGAAGGTATTTTTAGTAATTAAATATAAATTATTAGATAATTACATTTAACCTTTATGATAATATTTACGATTTTGTGATTTGATTCTAAAACAACCGATTGTGCCTCGTGACAAGGAAAGATCTGATTTTTAATGATGAAGAAAATTATACATTTAATTCCATGACAAAGAGACTTTACTATCTTTTCCTCACTGCCTATTAGAAAGGTCCTTTTTTTTTTTCTCTTCTAGTAAGATACATTTTAGAGAAGTAAGTTACAGTTTAGTTTGTGGTTGAAAAAACCTTCTATTTTAAAGCACTTACAAAGCTATTCTTCTCAAGCTAAGCTAGATTCACCCCAAAGTCTTTTTTTTTTTAATGTCCACTAACAAACGTTAAAAAAAAAAAAAAAAAGCATTTTGTAATGCAAAAACAAAATCTGATGTTTATAGTAGATTCACATCCTTATAGAAAATTCTGAAAGCATGGATTTAAGCTCAGGGCTGCAAAACTTTAAAGCACTAGAGTTTTAACTCATTTAAAGTTTTCATAGAACAATTAACACTAATGTACATTGTGTAATGTTTTATAATTTGGAAGCAAATTCTCACGTATTTGCCTTGGAGTCAGCTGCTGCTAGGAAGCTTAGGGCCAAATTTGAAACTGGCATTTACCTCATGTCTGTCTTCACCTTATGCTGTTCTACTACTATGTTTTTTCTTTATTCCATTTTTTCTTATGTAATTTATTTTCCCGCTCTATGCCCCTACCCGAACCCCGTTTGAGAAAGGTAACATTCACTGCATGATTCGAGTCAGTTCATGGACTCCAGAAGAGTCAGGCATACCACTCTGTCTGCCACTCTGTCCCGCTTCCCCGACAAATGCATGGAGTAAAGAACCTCCCCATCTCTGAGTGGTTTCTCTTGTTACATTTAAGCAGGCTTTACGAGTTCAACAGAGCACAGCTTTGTACCAAGTTAAAACATTATCTGGTCCTAAGAAGGTATCTCCACTGCACAAGAAACCATTAAGCTTCTGCTGTCTCACCGACCACACGGCAGACATGGAGGTGGAGAAATGACAAAATGGGAAAATTGGCAACAACATACTCGATGCCATGTGCCCGTGCAGGCAGGTGAAATGCGTTTCAAAGACAAGCCACACTGGGTTACACAGAGTTACACATACCCTTATGACAGAGAGTAAGGGGATTCGAGTCTTTACACTGCAATTCCTTACGTGGTATAGCAAACAGAGTCATGCCAAGAGAAATGTTTTTTTCTCCTTAGGAAAATATTTATTCAGTGGAGGGAAAATCAACACGATAATCTTAAAAAACAAAACAAAAGCAACCCAACAACCTAGATCAGTCAGTGAGAAGAGGGCAATGTCCTCTGCATCCTCAAACAGCAAATAACACCAGCCCTGGCCACAGACAAAGGCTGCTGCTTCTCACTCGGGTATTAACCTCCCAGAAGGATAAACTGTGTCACAAACCAGCTAACTTTTTTGAAAATGAAAGCCAACATCTACACGATCCTGTTTACAACTGAACCTGAATTTACCTATTTAATGATTACTTAATCTTTTAAAAATTAGAGTTTCCGTTAAGCACTCGAAATATTTAAAATTTAAAATGCCGTAAAGCTGAAGCTGCATTTGGGAAGCACATCAGGACACAAGGACACATCATGCCGCTCGCAGTCCGTGACTTTTATACCTATCAGTTCTATCTCTACGAGCAGTAACAGCCTGATTTCTTAAAGCAGTAAATGAAACACCATACCACCTCCTCAAGAATCTAGTTCTTTTTTATTTCTTGTTTTTCTCAATCCTGAGGACTTTCATAATAAAAATTCTTTAAGATTTCATTCCACAGGATTTTTTGCAGAATATTCTCCCATTTCCACATTCGTTCTCACAAATGGATAAAGTATTTTGAAAACATCTATGAAAGTGTGTTTTTAACTGTAAGCAAAATGGATCTTAACTTTAAAAAAGCTTGCATCCATATCTATGCAAACAGTAATTTCCTGAGAATTCCAAATTGTATTTACCATAATAAAATAACATCTGACTTACAGGAGCTGCAGGGAAGTAGTTAGAAAGTTCAAACGGTTCCTCGGAAATCCAGTGACCCAGTTCCAAAGACCACAGTACCTACAAGTGACACAATAAGCAGAACATTTATTATAGATTCATTAGGCTCTCAGTGGATAATAAACCACTTTGAAGATATAGCCAGAACAAAACAAAAAACCCAGCAGTGACTACACACTCCATAGATCTGAACCAGATGTGTCTTACACACCAAAGTACCATCAGAATCTTCATGCCGCATCAATCTTATGAATAATAAATGCTTTTATTTAAGGAAAAAAGGTTCCAATGACCAGAAACCTGGGTTATTATCCTACTGAGGCCAAATACTAACCAACACCCCAATAACAAACATATGAAATACCTTTTTAAGAATTCCAAGTTTCCAATTTAAGGAGTCATTACAGAGAATCCTCAGTAAATATTCCAGGATTTTATTAATTTAAAAAAAATACATTTACTAGGAGAAGACAGATCATAGGCTTAAATTTAAAAAGCAGTCCTTCTGGCATGTGACTTTATTTCTAACATGGACTAATATTTCCAGAAGTTCTCCTAAAACATTTGAAAATCCTTCCCAGGCTTTGGTAGGATAAAATGTTTCATAAACAAGATTTAAGTATTATTATTTATTATTGTTATTTGAACCCAAATATTTTAAGTGATCAAAATGATGTTTTTGTTTTTAATTCAACAATGTTCAAGATTCTACAGTCATCTCTACTTGATGAACAAATTCCCTGAAAATCTGTTTCTATTTCCATGCACCAATAGAATTTTATAACAAAAATAGACAAACTGAATTACATATCCCATATTTATTTTTCATCCGCAATTTTATTTCTCACATTCATTGAATCTACTCTCTTTTCTACAATTGCTACATACAGCTCAAGTTCATTTTGCTGAATTACTGGGGATGAGGAGGGAGTTTTCCTGTTTCGGAGTTTCTAAGATTCAGACCCATCTATGGGAGTGTGGTCTTAAATATTTCTAAGAAAAAGTGAGCATGCTGGTGGAATAAAAACAATAACAAGATACAGAATCTAAATGACAATTCTCAGCACTGGTCTGGATCTTACTTTAAAACTGATGCATTTATGGGGCGCCTGGGTGGCTCAGTGGGTTAAAGCCTCTGCTTTCGGCTCGGGTCATGGTCCCAGGGTCCTGGGATTGAGCCCCGCATTGGGCTCTCTGCTCCTCGGAGAGCCTGCTTCCTCCTCTCTCTCTCTGCCTGCCTCTCTTACCTACTTGTAATCTCTGTCAAATAAATAAAATCTTAAAAAAAAAAACTGATGCATTTATTCCCTCAACACTGTTTTCTTCATCTCACTAACCGCGTGTCTGTGAACAACATATTGAGAGCCTACTGTGAATAAGAACCCACGCTAGGTCCTGAAAACACAAACCCAATCCCAGAGGAGTTCACCCTCTGGCAGGAGGCATGAAGGCAAACCACAAATGGTGATTTCTCAAAACAGCTCTGTGGGAACCTATAGAAGAAGCAAACTAACTTGGTCTAGGAGAATCAAGAAAGGGTCCATAGATGACATTTTAAACAGAGTCTTAAATGTTGAGTAAGAGTTCATCAGACAGAGAGAGACAGAGTGAGGAGGGGAGAGGACATTCCAGTACAGACAGAATGCCACATGCCAAGGCAGGATGAAAGTGGGTTCCTTTTTAGGCTAAAGTGTGCTTTGGAAGAAGTGTAAAAAAACTGGGTTGGTTATATTCCTATGGTGAGGTATAATAATATACCCTGTTTCTACCCCTGTGTTTCCAGGGGCATTAGCACATGGCAGAACAATAATCCAGAAGAGACAGGAGAAAGCTCTAAGGGCGCTGGGGCCCAGATGACAGAATGGGAGTGGAGTCTAATATAGGGTAATGTGTCTTCACTCTAGAGAGAGGAAGTAATGAGTTGTGTTCTCAAAGATCCTAATTCCATCTTCACTTAGATCTGTGTGTACTCAAGCATTTTGTCAGTTAAGTCTGTTTTTGCTTTCTCCTGATTTTACTGGCCAACTAAATTAAATAGATAGATAGATATAGATACACAGATAGGTAACTTCATAAGTTCGGTGAAAGAGGGTATGAAAAAAACAGTACAATGAAATCATGTTTCTACCTGGCTCTGTAGAGGTGGTTAAAACATTTAAGTCATACAGTTTTTGCCTTGCTTTTATCAATGTATGGTATCATTTATAGAGACATGCTAACAACATCTGTGTGGGTCCTTACAGATCTGTGATTAGAGTAGGAAGTAAAGTGTAAAAAGCTTCCAAATCAGGTTCACATGAAGCAATGTGGATAGTGAGAAACATAATGTACCAGTGAGAGAATCCAAGGAACCAGTCTTAAAAATGCGTGTGGCATTTGAGCTCAAGTGTTGTCCACATTAAAATGTCAGCTGAACCTCCTAGAGAAAATTTATGTTCTCTGAGTTTGTCCCTTTCTAAATGTTACGAAAATAAAACCGTAAGGCATCTATAGTAGAATTTTGGCAAGTGAATTAATAAATTGAATTTGTCTAGGCATCCCAGGAATTAATATTGAACAGAGATAGCAGAAAACACTGATTTGATTGTAATGAAATCCTCAAATAGAAACAACATAGTGCAAACTTCACGCTTAGTTCTTTCATTAGCCGAAGTTATCTGTAGCTTCGTAGAATATTCAATATTGGGAATATCTCCTCTGCAAGACCACAGTTAAGGCTGTAAGTGGACTAAAAGGTCAACCCAACATATTTCCCATCATATGTGTGATAGAATAAAAATAACTAAGATGTATTGGGGTTGCATAAATACAGAGGATCAAATCCCATGTTTATAGCCCTTAAAACGAGGGCTGAGTTATTTCAGCAACCACTGAGAATGGGATATAATATTTTTGACATGTTAAAACTGTTGTTCAAGGGACGTCTGGGTGGCTCAGTTGGTTGGACGACTGCCTTTGGCTCAGGTCATGATCCCGGAGACCAGGGATCGAGTCCCGCATCAGGCTCCCAGCTCCACGGGGAGTCTGCTTCTCCCTCTGACCTTCTCCTCGCTCATGCTCTCTCACTGCCTCTCTCTCAAATAAAGAAATACAATCTTATAAAAAAAAAAAAAAACTGTTGTTCATAAAACTTGAACCCTGTTGATGAATTTAAATAGGAACCAGTTGTCTTATTATTAGATTAACAGCTACTGGTAGGACACATTTCCACAACGTAGGCATGACCACACAGTTTATTCCATACCAGGCAAAACACAAATGGTCTTCTCTCGTTTTATACACATCTAATCATTTCACTTGAACAATACAAGTCAGTGCAGCTACAGTGAACCCAAGTAGAAAGTGGTACTGGTACTGAAAGCAAGTCGATAATACCATTTACAAGGAAGACAATGAAGGTGACTTATGGTTAATGCGTAGCAAGATGAACACATCTTAATCTTCACCTTCTTCCCAATACTCAACTAAAAGGACAGAATTAAAAAGAATGAGAAGAGTCTACAGCAGATAAAACAGGATGTTTTGGAAGTTGCAAAGCAGATGCGTAAATGGTAAATGACTTAGAAGGGCAAAGAAAGTTCAAACTTAAGTGTCTAGAGAAAGAGGTCTATAGGAAGCACCCAATTCTCTCACAGATTTTCCAAAAGGCAAAGAAATTGGTGGTACTGGATACCTCTGAAGATGGGGTATAGAACAGGGTAAAAAAAGAGACATTTCCTACCCCGTAGCCCACCTCCCATGGAATAAGACAAAAATCAAGTCAGAAAGGCTGTTCTGAGAGCAATGGTGGAAATACTAGGAAAAACTTCTCCAGCCCTCCCCCTGGGACACCAGCCATTTTTTCCTGGGGACAGAGATCAGCCCAGCGGAAAAAAAGACATACAAATACTAAAGCTTGGATCTCAAAAACCTCCATTCACATCAAATTATCTATATACCACTTAGGCAGGCAGAGTTTCAGTCGGCTTTTCAATGCCTTGTTATTGAACATGACTTTATACCTATTTGATAAAAGCCTCTAGCTTGAAAACATAGACCAAACCAAACAAGAATGGAATTCCTGGGATCGCAGTGATGGGAAGTCCCTGGCTACCAGCAGCTCTGAAGACCTCAAGAGAGCCAGTCTCAAGGGGAAGAGAACAAATGGGCTCATGGGTGGTGTCTCTGAGAAAAAAATAAATGGGGCTGGAAAATAATCTGATGTGGAGACAGATTTCAGAGAATAATTACAATGGTTTTAAAAATTCTTGCACTCAGTTGGTGATAGTTGCATAGAAAACTAAGCAATCAAAATAACTGTCAATGATTAGCTCAGAAAAACCAATAAACACAAATTACCAGAGACGAGTCGTAATACTTTACATGGCTCAGTTCAAAGAGTATCCACATACTTATTCTTGTGCGCATGTGCATGTGTGTGCACACGTGCGCATGTGAATGTGTTTATATGCATATATAAAATGTTAAAAAAATTGTAACCACATTGAGTAGACTGGGGAGCAGAAGAGTAGGTGGTACTGAAAGGCAGCCATATGTCACATTTTGGTCTTCTATAGAAGGAATTCTACAATGTCTCAAAGTGAATTTTTTTAAAAAATGGCAAGAAAACCATTATATTTAGAAATATGTAAGTAACATATCAGGAGGCTACTTTAGGAGTGAAAAATCAGACTGGGAAACAAGAAGGCATGAGGTGCCATTTTTTATTATAAAGGCACATAAATTATACTTGGTTTTTAAAAACACTTTATTTTTAGATAGTTTTAGACTTACAATACAGAGAGTTCTCATTTAACCATCACTTAGATTTCTCTATTGTGTGATTATCCAACTTAACTTCGCTCTTCTATTTCAAAAGTGCTTTGCAACTTGAACCAGCTCGTTGATATCTACAAGAAAATCTTGCTGAGCCTGTAATTGGAACTAAGTTGAATCTATAGATCAAAATGGGGAGAACCAAAGAGAAAGACAAATACCATCTGATTTCACTTACATGTGGAATCTAAAAAACAAAACAGAAACAGACTCCTAGATACAGAGAGCAATCCAGTGGTTGCCAGAGGGAAAGAGAGTAAGTAGATGGGCAAAATAGGAGAAGGGGAATAAAAGGTACAAATATCCAGTAATAAAATAAATAAGACACTGGAAGCAATGTACATCATAGGGAATCGAGTTAATATGTAACAACTTTCTATAGTGGCAGAGAGTAGCTAGATTACCATGGTGATCACTTCCTAATGTATATAAATGTTGATTCACTTTGTTGTACACCTGAAACTAATATAACATTGTATGCCAACTATACTTCAAGAAAAAAAAGGGGGGAAGGGTGACAGCTTAAAAAGTATCCATTTTCCCAATTCATGAACATAGTATCTCTCTCTTTTTATTTAGGTATTTGGTTTCTTTCGTAGAGTTTTATAGTTTTCAGCATGCAGATCCTGTAAATATTTTGTCAAGATTTAAATATTTTAATTTCTGTGGATGCTAATATAAGCGGTATTTTTTTTAAATTAGAATTCCAGTTGTTTATTGCTAGTACATAGAAATACAACTGAATTTTGTATGTTGACCTTGTATCCTGTAACCTTGCTAAACTCACTAGTTGTGGGGGCTTTTTTGTAGATTTGTTGATGTTTTCTGTGTAGATAATATCTTCTGTGAATAAACAGTTTTATTTACTCCTTTCCCAATCTATGTGCATACTTCTTTTTTTTTTTAATTCCCTTATTGCACTAAGACTCCCAATACAATGCAGAGAGAAACAGTGACAGCCTGCAATTGCTTGAACTCCTTTGTGGGGCAGATTAAATTATTACACACAAAAACAAAAATAAAACAAAACAGGATAGCATAAACCCAAAGCATTTCTGGGTATAAATGAATGTACCTTTGGAAAGCACAATGTTTCTCTGCTTTGTTTTATTTTTAAATTTGAATAGTTTATATTAGTGCTGGCTAGCGGTTCTGGTGCTTTTACTAACTGCTTCAACTTTCCATTCTCCGAAGGATAATTAGAAAATTCAGAGTGATAAGTACTATAGCTCAATATCAGTAAATGTCACTTTCTAACTAGAATCAATCAAATTAATTTCTCCTTTAAAAAAACAAGTTTTGGAGACGCCTGGGTGGCTCAGTTGGTTAAGCGGCTGCCTTCGGCTCAGGTCATGATCCCAGCGTCCTGGGATCGAGTCCCACATCGGGCTCCTTGCTCGGCAGGGAGCCTGCTTCTCCCTCTGCCTCTGCCTGCCACTCTGTCTGCCTGTGCTCGCTCACTCTCTCCCTCTCTCTCTGACAAATAGATAAAAATTTTTAAAAATAAAATAAAATAAAATAAAAATAAAAAAACAAGTTTGTTTTTTTTTAATTTATTTGACAAAGAGACAGACAGGGAAAGAGAGAACACATGCAGAGGGAGTGGGAGAGGGAGAAACAGGCTTTCCACTGAGCAGGGAGCCTGATTTGGGGCTCGATGCAGGGCTCAATGTGGGGCTCAATCCTAGGATGCTAAGGCAGATACTTAAGGACTGAGCCACCCAGGTGCCCCAAAATTAATTTCTCTCAACATTCACCTTAATTTCCTTCTTTGTGGGAAATGACAATATTCTTTGTGTATGAAAGACTTAATATTGTCAAATGAATCTGCTGATTAAAACCAAATCTGACGGTCAGAAACTTAGGCCTCAGGGGTAACCTTTGGGAACCTAGTTAATTGTAAAATAGTTCAAAGTATACTTCACTCTCTAATCACTGAGAAGAGATTGTCCTACCCACCCTTGCTCCCACCAACTGTGGTAGAAAACTTAGTTGTAAGAGTTTATGGAGGTATAAAAACACAACACTCAGCATTCGTAAATCTCTTCCTTTTTATAGAAGAGGAACAAAAACAGTAATTACTTTTTTTGGCTACTTTGAGTTAACAAGAAGACAACACAAATCAAATTACAAATATTTTTCTAATCCGATTTTATAGATTCTTTGTCTCAGTTATGAGTAATTAATTTGCTCAAACACCACCACCTTAAGAGAATTTGCTACTATGTACACTGTTTAGACTTTTCCTACCAGGAGAATGATACTTGTGTTTTTTCCACAACTACACACTATGGGTTACTGGCTAACACCATAGAATCCTGGCAACCAGATTAAATCAATCTCCGTCTCCCTGTGGTTGTGTGACAAGAGGCAAGTTAGTTAACCTGTTACATGAAAACATTATACGTCATTATAAATGACAAAAGGACCAAGTAGCTAATAAAATAGTAGTGGCAATGAAGCTATTTCTAGGTTACACTTTAGGATTAAAAAGTTGGGACTATCGATGGTATGGTTTTTAATAACAAAAGAACAGGGTATAGGGAGCTTATGTCCTGAACACTTTGGAGCCAGAAAACAGAAGAGGTCTGGTCTTCTGAGAAGACTGACTTGGACTGGCAGAGTTTCAAGGCAATAATATTTGTTCCAAAATAAGCCATTCCTCTGCGTTTCCAACACATTTCAGAACATAAGGAAATGCTTTATATGATTCCATAAAGTTACTTTAAAATACAAACCCATTCTGTAGATGTAATGCCTCTCTCAACGAGGCAATTTTCACAGACGATTTTTAAAAATTGAGTTGAAATTCTCACAAAACACAAGTAACCATGTTAAAGAGTCCAGTGCGTGGCAGCTGGTATATTCACCGTGTGTGCCACAACCACTTCTTTCTGGTTTCAAAACATCTTATCATTCCAGGAGTGTACTCCAAACCTGCCAAGTAGCCGCCCCTCATCCCCCCTGCTCCACTCCACCTCTGGCAACTGCTGGTCAGCCGGCCATCTCTATGGACTTGCCTATTCCACATAAACCATAGGAGAGGAATCAGACAATATGTGACCTTCTGTGCCTGGTTTCCTTCTATTAGCATAATGGTTTCAAGGTCCATCCAAGTTACAATTTGAATAATGGCCAGCATGAGTGTCAAAAATTCTTGTTGAATAACAGTAACGGATACTTACTTTAATTAGATGACCTTTCAATCGTTTTACAGATAAAGAAACTGAGGCTTAGAGAGTTTAACTGTTTTACTGGTCACACAGCCAGTGACTGTCAAGGTTAACATTAAAATTCACTCTTATCCATTAACCTTCAAAAAACACACAAAGTGGTGTGCAGCCACAGAATAACAATATCCCCGTTTAAGGTACCATAGATAAAAACATTTTCTAGGCTATCTCTAGAAGTAGATCCCAGAAAGAATATGGGCTGTGAATCGAGGAAAGGCTGAATTCAAATTCAAAACTTGCTCATTTTCAAGCACTGAGACCATACGCAACTTACTGAAACTGTGCAAGTCTCCATGTCCACAAAGGACACAAAGGGGTCTTGTACTAACAAGCTGAGAGAGCCTAGGTCAGTCTTCTGCCAGGATGGCCCCACTCCTTAAATCTTCTGTGTGACTCCCATCTTCTGGAAGCCATCCCATCTCCCCCTCCACATATGGCTGGCTGGTCTCTAGAACCTTCCAACTCAGTGCATAGTCCTAGGGCCAGCAACCTGCACATTACCTGGGAACTTGTAGCCAGTGAAGAAGTTTAGGACCAAGACCTACTGAGCCACAATCTGCACTTAATAAACTCTCCGGGGGATTCACATGTCATTAAGTGTTTAAACAGCACCGCTCTGGCTGTCTCAAAAAAAGTGGCAGGAAACCAAAACCTTAATACCACCTATTTAACCAAGACAGATAAAATAAGCAATAAAGTACTAAAAATAAGTAGTTAAGAACTCTTTTTCCTTTTTAAGAGATAGTAACTGACAGAGACTAAATACCAGACCGTAAGAGGGAAAGGATGCCGCACACTGATATATACTCAAATATTCTTACTAAAACATCCAGCTATATGGTATATGGGCATTTATGTGAGATTTGTGCTGCTTGCAGGCTACCTAATCTTTTCAGCCAGAAAAAATGAAAATGGATTATTCTTGGATTTTAGAATCTAATGGCCCACTATTAGCTACTTTTTACATATTGCTAAGCAAAGACCAGGGTGACCTAGCATTTCACCAGCATACTTACATGTGAAGTCCAAACATCTTTATAAATAACACACACTCGTACTTTTCTTATCAAAATGAAAACAAAGAAATAAATATAACACATTCCAATGTAACTAAAACAAACATCAGAACATCATTTCGCTGTATGAAAACACAGTAAGAATTATTATTACCATCAATAAGCCAACTATTATGACTACTCAGAGCAATCACTGTTTCTTATTCTTTCTGTGAATTTGAGTTAAAAGGATTTTTTTTTTGTACATGAGTGTCAGGTCATCTTATTTTCAATAAGTTTTCACGACAAAACCATGAACTACATGGACACCTTCATAATATATAATGATACACAATGTTTTTAACATGACATTTTTAGCTCCTCAGAGGCAAATCAAATTCTGAGGTTTCTTGGAGAAATAAGTATGTTCAGTCATGTACCTACACACTTATTCCTTCCACAAGGAAGCGCTGTGTTCCAGTTCAATCCTGGGTCCTGGGCCAGGCAAGAAATGACAGGTGTGGTCTCGGCCCTCAAAGAGCTTGTAATTGCTAAATAACCAGGGTCTGTTAAAGAGTTTCTGCTTTTCTGTTTGAAACTTTCTTTATTTTGCTCTAGGCCCTTGTGCCAAGGAGGTGAGGGCTACCTCGAAGTAAGTTTTACCACTAAAATTACCATTGACAATTTAACAATTGAAGCAAATGTTCTACTACAATAAAGTGTACACGTCAGATTAGAAATATTGAAGGTCAAGTGGTACAGACTTGCAGCTACAAAATAAATAACTCATGTAAAAATTAATTGCTAAAAGAGCAGATCTTGAAAGTTCTCATCACATGGGGTGCCTGGGTGGCTCAGTGGATTGAAGCCTCTGCCTTCGGCTCAGGTCATGATCCCAGGGTCCTGGGATGGAGCCCTGCATCAGGCTCCCTGCTCGGCTGGGGGTCTGCTTCTCCCTCTCCCTCTGCCTGCTGCTCCCCCTGTTTGTGCATGCTCTCCTCTCTCTCTCTCTCTCTCTGTCAAACAAATAAAAATCTTTAAAAAAAAACAAATAAAATAAGATAAAATAAAATCCTGTTACTTCTTGTATCAACTCTCCTCAAAACCTAGTATTATCACTAAAGCCTAATTCACAGAGATACTCAGGCAGACGCAGAGTTCAAGCGTGCTGTTCTTTAGAGACTTATTTCTACTTGAGTATAGAGCTTAGAAACCTGAAAGAAGGGACAGCTAACAATGTTTCTGGCATTAATGATAGATACCTAGGATTATACGTAAATGATGGATGTTCAAAAAGTCCCAGAGAATCAAATCATGGTTGCACTTTTCTGATGAGAACCTAAAGTTAAGATATTCTGTGTTGTTACTGCCAATGAGAATGGTTTCACTGGGTGTCAGACTGAGCACAAGTGACAACTGAGGAACTCAACAGAAAGTTGCAGAAGTGACATGTCAAAGATGTATCTGTAGGGACAGCTGGAATTTTTTCTAAAAACGAGTTTGCATTTGCAACACAACTCCACATTGACTAAGTGGAGGTCTTAGAGTCGTCAGTCATAAGGCAAGAAAGAGATCATTCGAGGTTTAAAAAAAATTAAGAACTGCCTCAGTAGGGGCACCTGGGTGGCTCAGTGGGTTAAAGCCTCTGCCTTCGTCTCAGGTCATGATCTCAGGGTCCTGGGATCGAGCCCCACGTCGGGCTCTCTGCTCAGCAAGGAAGCCTGCTTCCTCCTCTCTCTCTGCCTACTTGTGATCTCTGTCTGTCAAATAAATAAATAAAATCTTAAAAAAAAAAAAAAAGAACTGCCTCAGTAAATGCCACCACCATCTACCTTCAGGTGCTCAAGGAACAAATTTAGGGAAGAGCCACCTTGACTTCTCTGTTGATACGTGCTACATGTTACCAAATCTTGTTAGATCTTCCTAAAAAATATACCAGTCTGATCTCTTCTCTCGACCTATCTGCCACTATGCTAGTCATGGCCATTATAATTTCTGACCTCGATGGTCTTAACTGACTTCTTCTGGTCGCTCTGCTTACTCTTACCTTCCTGCAATCCATTCTTTCCATAGAAGCAGAGAGATCAAAGCCTGTCACTCTCTAGTTCAAATACTCCAGTGGCTTCCGAAACTCCTGATCGTGACCTCCATGTGCCCTGGTCGCTGACAGCCTCTCCAAATACCTAACCTTGCTCTCCTCCTCACTCAAAGTGCCTCGGGGCTTTCTCTCCCTTGCAAAGTCTCAGCTTCAAGACCCACGCACTTGCTTTTTTCTGTCATGCGTATTAATTAGATTCTGTCTCGCCCCTTTACAAAATTGAAGAACAAATTATTGATGTATAGATATGAATTCCCAAAATGATGATGGATTCTCATTCATATTCTAGTCAATGGTTGTGTCCAGAGTGACTTCACAGACTTCTCACACTCAAAAACAGCCCTCCTTTAAACTCCACTACTAATCATCCTAATATAGGATAATATATAATTATATTTGTAAATTTTATATATTATATAATATGTATTATACAATATATAATATATAATAGGATGGTGACGATCACAGTCCTATTCACAAATCTTCTCAGGAAGGGCAACACTAAAGCCCTCGATTTTCCATGGGCAATCACTTTCTCCTATCTATCCTGAACCATGAGTCTCCATGGAACCAGGAAACCACAGTGTCTCCAATGTGGAAAAACCACGTGGGAACTCCACGTTGGGAGTTCCTCAGATGAACTCCAACGTGGAGTTCCCACGTGGTTTTTCCACATTGGAGTTCATCTGAGGAACTGCCAGGATGAAGCAAAGGGATGGCAGAGAGGATGGAGGATCCGAGTGGGACCACCTATGTCCTGGGGCACCAAGGGAGGTCCTACTGCAGCTTGCCTGAGGCTCTGCAGAGGAAGAGTGTGTGCATTTTCCAGTAACTACCTTGGTGAAGGCAGCAATGTACTACAAGCCATATGCTTCTCCATAAACGGGATCCATTATTTTAATAATGAAAGTTTAAAAATCAGTTATACTTTGAGATGACTACTTACAGTCACTGCCTTAGGATAATGCCTTTATCAAAACTGTTTCAAAGGTCCACATTCAAATCAGACAGGTTATTTTTCCTAGTATCTCCATCACTAAACACAACTGCAAAATTTGTGCACTAAACACTATTACAAAAATGCTCTGTAAGGACTCAATAGGACAGTGGGTACAAAAACATTTTTTTTAAGATTTTATTTATTTGTTTGACAGAGAGAGAAATCACAAGTAGGCAGAGAGGCAGGCAGAGAGAGAGGGTGGAAACAGGCTCCCTGCTGAGCAGAGAGCCCCATGCGGGGCTCGATCCCAGGACCCTGAAATCATGACCTGAGCCGAAGGCAGAGGCTTTAACCCACTGAGCCACCCAGGCACCCCGCGAAAACATTTTTTAAAGTGGAAGTACTTTATCAAGGTATAATTATCTGTGGCACAGTAAGCCGACGTGGATTCAAAGAAACAAACAGGAGACCTTAGACAGCTTGGAATTATAAGTGACTAGCACATGGCTACAGCCAACAGACGCTTGCAATGTAAGCAAACAGCTCAAAAACCCTATTGATAACTGTGGTACACCAAGCACACTTTGCTTAAACATTATTCTTAGAATGTGCTCAGAAGTTAAGGTTAAAAAGAGAGAATGGTTTTCAAGATGATTCTCTTTAGTCTTGGGAAGACAGCATGATAGACTAGAATACCGGTGACAATCCTAGACTACAGGTCCAGTTCTGCAACTGGTCATAGTTCTAGGACAGCAACTTTGCCTTCTTCACTAGCAAACGAGAGGTCCAGGCTGCATGATCTACAGGCTTCATTCTAACTCTGACATTTGATTCTATGCTCACACCAGTTAAACCAGACTCACCACTTACTGAATCCAGTGTGAGAAAGCCAAAATTGCATCCCATCATTTCAAGAAAATTAATTCACTATGACATCATTCTTTGATTTATGACACACTTGATTATAAAGTGTTTTCTGTTCTTTTGTTAATAGTCAAAGTGTCTTGAAATTTGGCTGTGGAACTGTCCAAACTCCGTATTTGCATTTACAACTGTTTAGCTTTCAAACTCTGTATCAAGCCTTGTTCCTAAGCTGTTCAGAATTAACATGTTTTGACCTGAATATAGGCTGACTCACTCCTCACTGCTATATGGTAACTTTGAAGCGGAGAAGGAGCTCCATGTAACAGGAGCCAGAAAGAAGCAGCCTCCGTCACAGGGCATTCCAGTAGCTTTCACTGAACACAAAGCAGTAGAAAGGTAAAGCAGAATTGTAGATAAGTCAGGGGAGAACAGACGAACACCAAATAGGTGAAATTTAGAAGATAAGGTCTCTAAAGAATTCAAACAGCACTATGCTTAAACACAATTAAAAAAAAAAAAAAGAGCTTTGGTCCTCAGGGATCCTTCGGTCAAATCAATTTCTTTATTTTTCTGTTGTGTTACTTCCTGTCTCCCATGAATAGGAAACAGAGCAACACCCGACACGGTTTTCTATTTCTCTGTATCTGCCAGACAATTTAGTCATGAAGCAGGAAAAACACAAGTTATTCTCCCTGCTGAAAACAGCAGGGTTAACAATGAAAGCAGGAACCACTATAAACATCCAAATTGCCAACACAGTTTTCAAAAAAAAAAAAAAATTTTTTTTTAAATAAAAATTCAAGCTGAATGTTATAAAATCATTATATTTTTTTGATTTAACTAACTGGGCCACATATAACCATCTAATTTTGAAGAGCTGCTAGAAGCCTCCTTTACAAGCAATTTCCAGAGAATACCACACAAACCCCGAAATAAAAACATTCTCAGTAATGTTTTTCTTGGAGGCAAGCTCCCACAGCTAGCCAAAAGGAATATTTTAAGAATCCCCCAAATTGCATTGGGGACAAGGAAAAAGGAGGGGGACCAGAGAGAGAGAGAAGAGAGAGAGAGAGACAGTCATTCCTTTACACAAAGACAATGTGAAGTGTATCATATGGACACTTCAAATCTTGGCCCTAGAAGAAACTGCATTCTGAGGAGTCCCTATCTAAAGCCACACACAAGCTGCCGATGAGCATTAAACTGTGCACTGAGGTTAGCCATTATGTCACTTGGCTTTATAAATCACAATGTCAGCTATTCTCTCTCAAAAGAGTTTATCATGCACGAGTTCAAGCCCCACGTTGGACATAAAGATTATTTAAAAAAAAAAAAAGTTTATCATGTTTGAGCAATTGCATTTTTTAAGCATTTAAAGGAGGGAGGCCATGCAAGAAGCAATGATCTTTTATTTAAGTGAGATAAACAGGGAAAGAAATTCAGTTCATTTCTAAAACTTTTTTTTTCCTTAAGAGTGCAAGTCAGCAATAATCTATTAAAATCAATAAACACGCAACACCAGTGAGAGGAAACATTTGACAGACATCACAAGTAGACCACAAATAGACAAGCAGGCACTTTACACCACAACAGATCTGGTCCTTTTCAATTTCCCAGGAACTGGTACTTCTCACAAGTCATGAAATGTTTAGGCATGACTGTTGTAAAGCAACGTCTAAAGCTGCCTTCAGAGGAAGATACTAATGCCAAAACTATTGCTTTTAAAATGTGAGTGATCACCTGCAACAACACTGCTCTGATGGTTTTGGAGAAGGTTAAAATATATGAAAATCAGTACAGTGGCTTTTACAGAAGTGGGGTTTCCAATACACTGAATCACCTCGATACCCCAGAGTACTCTTCTTAGGTCCCTCCAAGAACAAATGTGGGCATACTTCCCAGTGCCCGCCCAGACCCCACCATGTTTCCCTCCTGTCCTCGCTGGGGGTCCCCCAGTCAGACCCCATGCCTTCTACATGCCTGCGGCACTCACGAGCCCTCCTGGTCATTCCTCAGAACTAGCGAGGACAGAACGGACGGCCCACCACAAAGTTCTCAAAGTTCCCACTTGTCCAGAGAAAAAATATCTTTTTTAAATTGTAGGGTTAATGCAGTCTGTGGACAAAACTGGTGACAGTAGACAGTGAGTGATTCTCACAGCTCTTTGGGGAAGTTGATACATTGTCACCCCTGTCGTAAAGCCAACATTTATTAAGTTCTTAATTCCTGCCAGTCACTGATGTGAGCCCTGTGCATGTTTAACACTTAGCTTTCACACAATCCCGCGAAGGAGGCAGGGTCCTTGGCTCCGAGTCACCAACAGGAGCCGTGGCTCAGTGAGGAGGCGTTCCGTTCTCAGCACCCAGGCAGATGAACGGAGTCTATTCCGACTTTATGTGGGGATGGAGGCTACCTTCCATCCCGTGAACTCTCCGGATCTGGGGCCAGCCATGGAGCCTGGCATGGAACTCTCCTGTACTCAATTACTTTTCCTGTTGCTTCATGTTATCATCCTACTAACGGTTAAAACAGCAGAAGCCTGGATCTCGTGTTCTACTATTATGGGTGTTCTACTTCAAGATAACCGTAATGTAAACGTACTGCCCATCTGGACATTGTAAATGATGAAGATAATATGATAGAAATACACGGGGCCCTCTAAACGGAGCATGCATGTATGTATTTACATATGTGTACAGATGTGTATTTTCAGGGTAGTTATTTAAATAGTAATATCCTTTTCATTCCTATTCTGAGTAACTATTTGATTTTGGTCTTCCGAGTAGAAGCCAGTATAAAATATATGAACCTGTCTGAAGTCTTATCTTATAAAAGAAACTGGCTTAATCAATGGTTTAGTTTGGGAAAAAACAATATTAAATATTCAAGCAGCTGTTTTACCACTATTTAAAATCACAATACTGGTATATTCAATGTGTTATTTAAAAATATGAACTGATTGCTTTCATGTACCAGCTTGCTAGAGTAAAAACCTGGAGGAAGCCTCTCAGGGTTCAGCATTCCTACAGCTGTCTCCGTCCCCTCTCTGCTCTTGTCCTAGAGGTCCACAGAGCCAGTCCTCCTTCAGTAGGCCAGCATAGATACCCACAGCATCACCCAGTGAGCATGAAGGAACAGGAACAGCTTCAAAATAGTTAGAGACCTAAGGCAATCTATTTTACACTTTTTGTAGGCATTTTTTCTTTATTTTTTTTTCTCAATGTTCTCTATTTCTCAACTGTCTTTCTTCTTGTTTATAATCCACAAAGCCAGTTCTGAAGACAAAAAGTCTTAAATAGATGTATTGGCAGAGCTGGTTCCTTCCAGACACTCTAGGGGAGGATCTGGTCCAAGATTCCCTTGGCTGCTGGAAACCCTCTGTGTTCCTTGTTTGTAGATCCATCACTCCAAGCTCTGCCTCTGCACACAGGCATCTGAAGCTTCTCCTTACATAATTCATACCAATTAAAAGTCATCAACCTGGGGTACAGTGAAGTGGATAATACGGTGCTTATGGAATTAGTATCTTCGTACTTATGGGACTCCAGAATGATGCACCCCCTTGAAGCCATCCATAGCTGAGCCCCAGAATCTGTGAATGTATTACCTTCCATGGTGAAAGGGGCACTGCAGATGCAATGAAGTTGAGGACCTTGAGATGGGGAGCTGTCTTGGATTATCCAGCTTGGCCCCATGAGAACACAAGCATCCTTACAAGAAAAAGACAGAGGCCAGAAATCAGAGCAGGTGTGATAAGAAAAGCAGAAGTCGCTTCATGCCAGGTGCCACAAGCCAAGGAAAGAAGGTGGCCTTTAAAGCTGGAAAAGGCAGGAAACAGATTCCCCCTAGAGATTCTGGAAGGAATGCGGCCCTGACAACACCTGGGCTTGAGCCCAGAGAAACCTATTTTGGACTCCTGACCTCCAAAAACCATAAGAGAATAAATGTGTGCTACTTTTTTTTTTTTTTTAATGTGTGCTACTTTTAAGCCAATAAATTTATGGCAGTGTGTTACAGCAGCCACATGAAATCCATACAGTACCATGGACTCCTTAGAAGAAGAAATTATTCAAGGTGGTATCACCTTGTGCTTATTGAAGAGAATTGCTTCTGGCTGAGTTGGCCGATTATCTGGCAAGGATCCATGGGTGACATGTGGGCTCCTGGTGCTACCATCACTTGGTACTCAGCCAGAGGGAGCCACCATCCTTTAAAAAACACAGCTCAGGGCTCTTGCTCCCTGAACAGAAACTTTCTGATAGCTCATCATGACACAGGAACATTATCCAAATACTATCACGGCCAAGCTTCCCTTCACCCGCTGGCTCTCTTGTCTCCTCTCCTACTTTTTCTCTTGGTGAGTCCCCACCGAGCCTTCTTATTATTCCTCAAACATACTGGTCCTGCCTTCAGGATCCCACCCTCGCTGTAGCAGTCAGTGCCTCAAACACTGGACCCAGAGCGCTGACTTTATAAGAGCCGTCTGGGAACTCCAGCAGCCCAACACCTAGAGGCTGGGGTTCTGTGGGAAATGAGGGTGCAGCTGGTGGGAGTGGAGCTTGGGCAGCCCTGCAAAGGGGAGAAGAGGATCATCCTATCCTGCAGTCAGCTGGTCCACCAGCAGGGAGTCCACAGCACAAGAGAGTCATTCAAGCTGCACCAAGAATCATGGTTGTCTTTTTTTTTTTTTAAGTAAGATTGTATGTATGTATGTATGTATGTATGTATGTATTTGAGAGAGAAAGGGAGAGAGAGAAAGAGAGAGAGAGAGAGAGTGAAAGTGAGGTAAGACAGGGAGGGAGAAAAAGAGGGAAAGAAGCACAAGCAGGCTCCATGCTGAGTGCAGATCCTGAAGTGGGGCTTGATCTTACAACCCTGAGATTGTGACATGAGCCGAAACCAAGTCGGACACTTAACCGACTGAGCCACGGGGGCATCCCTATCACAACTGCCTTTTATTACTGAGCAGTATTCCGCAGTATGGAAGTTTATTTTTCCCTTTACCCACCAAGGGACATGTGTGCTGTTGTCAGGTTTTGCTGATTATAATCAAAGCTGCTACAAATATTCATGATATTCATGTACAGGTTTTTGTATGAACGTGAGCTTTCATGTCTCTAGGGCAAACACCTAGGAGCTGGGTTGCTCAGTGACACAGTGAGGAGACATTTAACATCATATAAAATTTCCCAGCTATGATTTGGAACCACCTTCCACCCTCACCAGCCATGTACGATGTTCTCCCTCTTTTCTAGAGGACTGTCGCTGTACTTTATAATCCAGCCATCCTGTTAAATATGTGGCAGTATCTCACCGTGGTTGTAAATCATATTTTTCTAATGATGTTAAGCATTTTTCATCTGCGTATCTTTGACAGGGCGTTCAAAAAAATGCTTTGGGCTATTTTTTGTTTGGGTTGTTTCTTATTTTTGAGTTTTGAGAGTTCTTTATATATTTTGGATTTAAGTCTTTTGTCAGATGAGCTATGCAAATGCTTTCTACTGGCTTCCTTAGAATGTGTTTCATGGAGTGTAAGTTTTTATACTTGACGAAGTGTCATTTACCACTTCTCCTTTTACATATCATGCTTCACATGTCGTATCTAAGAGCTCTGGGGACGCCTGGGGAGCTCAGTCGGCTCAGCATCTGACTCTGGCTCAGGTCATGGGCTCAACATCCCGGGATCAAGCCCTGCGTCAGGCTCGGTACTCAGCGGGGAGTCTGATTCTCCCTCTCCTTCTGTCCCTCCCCCAATCACGTTCTCTCTCTCTCTCCCTCTCTCTCGAATAAATAAATTTTTAAAAAAAACTCTCCACCTAATCCTGGGTCATATCCTATGTACTTTTAAGAGTTTTATAGTCTACATTGTAGTCTGATCCATTTGGGGGTAATCTTTTTTTTTTTTTATTTTTTTTTTTTATTTTAATTTATTTATTTTTCAGAGAGAGGGAGCAAGCACAGGCAGACAGAGTGGCAGGCAGAGGCAGAGGGAGAAGCAGGCTCCCTGCCGAGCAAGGAGCCCGATGCGGGACTCGATCCCAGGACACTGGGACCATGACCTGAGCCGAAGGCAGCCGCCTAACCAACTGAGCCACCCAGGCGTCCCTGGGGGTAATCTTTGTATACAGTGTGAGGCACAGGTCCAGTTTTGGTCTGTGGATGTCTAGCACCTTTTACTGAAAAGACTCACCTTCCACCACTGAAATGACTTTGGTTCCTGGTCAAAAACCAGTGGGCCATATTTGTGGGTCTACTTCTGGACTCTGCATTCCATTTCATTATGTCTGTCTTTTCCCAGACACTGAATTGCCTTGATTACAGAGGCTTTAAAGGATGCCTTAAAAATCAGATGACATTAGTCCTCTCTGTTCTTCTCTTTCAAAATTGTTTTAACTATGCTTAGTTCCTCTCTCTCTCTACATATATATATGTATATATGTACATAGTTATATATACAAGTATGTATATAGTTTAGAATCAGCTTATCTGAGGTTTTAATTGGGAATGTATTGAATCTATAGATTGTTTTAGGGAGGAGTGACATTTTAACTATACTGAGTCTTCCAATCCATGAACATAGTATGTTTCTTCCTTTATTCTTTAATTTTTTTAACCAGTGTTTTATAGTTTTCAGCATACAGATTCTGCACATATTTTTATGTCAGATTTACACTTGAGTATTTCAGTGTCGACCCTGTATTATTTTTTTTTTTAAAGATTTTATTTATTTATTTGACAGAGAGAGATCACAAGTAGACAGAGAGGCAGGCAGAGAGAGAGGAGGAAGCAGGCTCCCCGCTGAGCAGAGAGCCCGATGCGGGGGCTCGATCCCAGGACCCTGAGATCATGACCTGAGCCGAAGGCAGCGGCTTAACCCACTGAGCCACCCTGTATTATTATATCCTTGTATCTTGGCAATTTGTTCTAAGAGCTTTTTTGTAGATTCCTTGTGATTGTCTACATGGATGATCATGGTGTCTGTGAAGAGCCACAGTACCATTTCTTCCTCTCTAACCTAAATGTCTTTAATTTCATTTTCTCACCTTATTGTAGTTGTACTTCATTTATTCACTCATGGGACAAGTGGCCCAGGTTCTGCCTCAGCACTGGAAGCTCACCAAATATGTTCCACTTCCTGCCTTTCTCATGTGTAGTGGTTAATCCCACATATAGTTACCATATGCTAAATTTGCATTTGGCTCTGTTTCTATGTATGATTAGTGGGAGAATACTGGCAGTACACTGAGCAGAAACACGGACGCATCAAGGGAGTTGGTCTTTACACATGGCAACAGTAAATACTGATTCTCATGTCTGACCTCTCTGCTCAACGTCCCAGAAGAATAGATTGGGTACAGAATCAAGCACAGATGTATATCCTCCTAAATGATAAAGAACGGTTTTTCCTCTGAGACATGAGGGAAGGAAGAGCTGACTGATAAGGACCCAGAAAGACTGTGAATTGGAGAGAAGGAAACAGGGTATTCATTCATGGAGTTATAGATCATATTTCTTACAAATATACAATTAGGTGAGGTAGTCCCCAGTTGCTACCAATGCAAATAGTACTTTTTGGAGGGGAATTTAAAACTTTTCCACTTCATGACTTTAAGCACTAATGTCACAAACATCTTATACCAGAGAGCTGCGGGGTTAAGTCATGACACGGGAAAAAGACCACAACCGTTCTTTAAAATACATCTGTAGTTTGTTTGCGTATTATAATCCTGCTGGCTTAAATTTACACAGTATTAATATAATACATTCTTAGGGGAAGGAGGAAGAAGAGGAGGGTGATTATGTGGCATATTCAGTATAGTAACACAAGTAAGAAATGACAGGACTTTTATCAGACAGCAATGCTTTGGAGGGACCGTAGGTTGAGGATCCAAGTAAAAATAGAAAGAGTAACAAACAATCTGAATTTCTATGAATAGTGAAAACAATGATTTTTTTTTTTTTTAGAAAACTATCTTTAATGCGCAGAAATAAGGGCAAGTAATGTTACAGATAGATATGTGTAAGATAAAACATATCCAAATGGGATTAAATGAACATGTTTCATCCTAAGTAAATCCATCTGTAAAAACAATCACTGAATTCTTTTGGCTTTTTAAACCATCACTAACATAGGTCACATTATTTCTTGGTCAAACACAGAAGAAAGTTCATTTGACTGTGAGAACACGCATTTTGTGTTTTCATTCCAAGCCTGTTCTAATCTTATTTCTGCCAGTGGCTGAGCTCTGTATCCAGAAGGCCACTCTTCTGCTTTCGGTCCTCACCACACTCCCATTCCCAAGGGATCAGCAGTGGCTGGAGGTGCTGGGCCAAAGGGAGAAGAGTTCAAGGAGAGAAGAGGAATGGGATTCACCTCTCACAGGAAAGTGTGCAAAGTCACACGAGTGCAAATCTAGTGATCTAGTGTCACTGCCTCAGATAACCACATCTAGCTTGTTTTCATATATGTACCTGCAACAACTGCTTACACAACGGCTTACCCATTCGTAAGAGAGAATCCAGCAGCCACGTGCGATTCCCAGCAGCACATTCAGGGTACGCAGAGGATTCCCGGCGAGCACATGAGTGGTAGTGTCACACACTTCCCGGGCAAATGAAAAGCCCTTCAACTTATTCACAACCTGGATGACAATGTTCTGCTTTCTGACAAACAGGAGGGGAAAAAATCAACAGATTACTATGTTTCCTACATAGGAACATCAAGGTGGTTATACTGAATAACAATTTTTTTAAAAAACTAGAAAGCTAAAATTCGACGTTGATCTCAGCTACGGAGCTCACATTTTAATTTATTTATAATCAATGCCTTAAAGTATGGGGAAAGAAAAAAAACTTCAGTTCTCAGCTCCAACTGTCTATTTTAACAACTGACAAAGCTGGGGTGCCCGGGTGGCTCAGCAGGTTAAGCCTCTGCTTTCGGCTCAGGTCATGATCTCAGGGTCCTGGGACTGAGCCCCACATCGGGCTCTCTGCTCAGCTTCCCCCTTTCTCTCTTGCCTGCTGCTCTGCCTACTTGTGATCTCTCTCTCTGTCAAATAAGTAAATATAATCTTTAAAACAAAAACAAAAAAACCTGACAAAGCTGCCCCAGGCTTAAGTGGCTTCACCACCACGGGTGGGAACACAGCCAGCCTCAGGAATGGCCCCGGCTCTTCCCACCACTGTTACTTCTCAGAGAGATCTGAATCAACCTGTGCATAGTCAGGACCAAGCTTATTACTTGCTTATTTTATTTTATTTTTTATTTATTTATGTATTTATTTATTTTTAGCTGATGTTACTTTTTATTGAGATAGAGCAGAATACATGTACTACATACTGGTGCATTTGGGAAGGAATTAAAGGAGTTACAGTTGCTTAGCTGTTCAAAAAATGCCCCAGAATAATTCTCTATTTGCCCCTTGGGACTAGCACACTGAGGGGGTGTCACTTGGACAAAGTCAACCTTCTAAAGGTTAGGAGCTCTACAAGGGAGTGGGGGTGGGAGAAAGGGGGTAGAGTGGCCTACTTGCTTATTTTATTTGAAGTGTAACATTTATTTAAGTTCACCCATACAGTTTTTTCTAGTAAGAGCAGGGAAAAGGCCCTTTTCATTACGTTATCAGCTCAAGCCTTGGGGCTAATTTGGCAGAGGCTCCTTATTTTTGCAAAACCCATCATCGTTTGTCTTCTGGTCTGCCATTCCATTAGTGCCTTAAAGTACCTTTTAAGAAATATATATTCTTTCCATCTAAACTCTTCACCAAATTGTTCACCATTTTTCCTCTCCTCCTTCTACGATCACCTTACTAAAGCCCTTGATTTTGACACGTTGCATTTCCCTCTCCCCCCCAGCAAGTTTTGAAAATCCCCAGTGAAATATAAAGGACATGAAGGGCTTTCTAAGTCACTGTAACCTACACGGTGAGTTAAGAGATACATTTCTCTCCTCTCTAAAAATTATTATGAAGAGAAAAGGTTGTCCTTGCCCCTGCAATGACCACTTCTAACAATGCCCCACGGGCTTCACAGTCCTCCCCAGTTTTATCTCTACCATCTTGGGCATGTCAATCTCAAGACCTATTTCCTTACAAGTAAAATGAAAGGGTGGTACTGAATCACAGTCTAAATTCTAAGAGATCCCTACGGCAAAAAAAGACAGATGGGGCAAGACCCCAGTCCTATCACCACTTCAACCAGAGAATCTGTGCTTATTAGGGTGATGGAAAATATTAAATTCAGGGGAAACGCAAAGAAAACAAAAGCATAAGGAAGTGAAAAGCTCTAACCATATGCTCACCAGAACCCTTCATTTCCACATATCGATGATTTTCCTATTCTAAGTCTGGCAGCTGCCTGCTATTTGTTAGATGTGTTAATCAACCACAAGTGTCTCTTCGAGACACAGCTAATCAATGTGGCATCCGAACATCTAGGTCTTTTGTTCTTAAGTCCAGACAAGAAGTATAAGGGGGGGGATAAAAAGAGAATATGGCCTAAATGAAAAGTTTGATTTTCAAAACTTTGATGGAGAAAAGAACTATTTACTAATGTGTTTTATATTGGGGGCAAAAATATAGATTTTAAAAAATATCACACCAACCACACTCAATTTTGGCTTCCATATTAGATGATTTAGAATGTTCAGTATATTTCATAAGAGATCAACAAAAATCATGCTCCTTTTACACTAGCTAACGTATGGTATTTGAACTATTGGTCCTTTTGATTTCATATGCCATGGGTAGGAAAAGGATCCTACAACATCAAGTATTACAAGCATGCACTTTTTTACTGGCTATTTTTCACTGAAATGTCCCAATGTTTTGATGAATGCCTTAAAACCTTAAAACGTATGATTGATATAAAAAACAAAACAAAACATGGTTTTCCCCTTTAAACAGGAATTCAAAAATCTGTTACAAAGAATATGGTGCTGTATTTTTGTTGGATGTGCTATATATTGTGTTAAATGTTTAAGGAAGATGATAAGAGCGTGCCAGCAAGCTATTAACTCTTTCCCAAAATGTGTGGATAATGGCTTTAATAGCGTTGTAAAGACCGTCCCAGCAAAGTGTTCCTTTAAGAACTTTGAGGGAATCAGCCAGTGGTGCTCCATTTACTGGACTTTCATGGGGCAGAAGTGGTGGACACACAGAGACAGTACACATGAAGCAAACACGAGGAAGAGCAAAACACCAGAATCCCTCCTAATGCTGCGTAAACAACTCAGAAAGTCTTCGGCGCTAACCTGCTCATAGGCTTCTAACCACCTTTTTTTACTTGCAGGGTTCTTCTAACTCCAACACCAATTGTACAGAGTAACAGCAAAACGGCGCAAAGCTTATGGACTGCCTTAAATGCGCAGCATCACAGTATATGAAAGAAAAATCTAAAATTTTTACATTGAGGAGAAAGTTATCAAAACAATGAGTACTTACTCAGACGGCATGCTTGTCATGACTAATGTTCTTGTTGGCTAGAGATTTCAAAAGAGAAGGAACAAAAAACAGTCAGAAGTATAAAAAACATTTTTTCCCACAGAAATTAACTTTAATACATTTTTTGAAAAGTTACATCACTTAAAAAATAAACATTTAAGCATATATCAAAGTAAAAAACCTTTATATTCCTGGAAAAAAAAAACCAGCCCAAGAGATACAAACTCAGATACTACCCCAAACCAATCCAAAATAATTCCCGAACATGAGGTAGAGGAGCAGGGCTGGGGGGGGGGGGAATAATTCCCCCCAGAAGTCCATTCTCCTAGTTAGCTAGCGGAACTCTAAATGTGCCATACTGCTTAGGTATCAACGAGGAAGAAGAGGGCAAGAAGGCATTTTTTTCAGGCTAAAGAGCTATTTTCCTAAGTTTTCTATACAACTCTAGCCCTGCCTCAGTCACACATACACAGTACTGCTCGTGGTCCTGGTGCCTGGGTCCCTCAAATGCTTTAACCTCTCACACCCAGTTCAGATAATGGGACTGCTTATTCATGAGTTAGCATCTGTTATTAATTGGAACTGTAAAGTTCCTTTTCTTTAAGTAAGTTTTTAAATACTTTTTTTTACTTACATAGACACATGCTGATGGCATAAAAAACATGTATGTTAAAATGCTTTGGAAATACATCATTAGAAATATAAATTCCTCTATAATTCTACCATCCAAAAAAGACTATTGTTCAATAATTTAGTTTATATTCTGCCAAATGTTCCTTCCATGGGAGGGTGTGTATATATATATATAATTAAAATAAAATGGACTCACACTATCCATACATTTTTGTAACTGAGATGAGACACTCTGAATGCAACCAACTGTGCAGTGAAACCATGAGCTAACCATCGCACACTTAGTGTGTCTTGAAGGACCATGCACATAAATGAGAAGAAGGAACAAAAGGCATTTAAAGGACCGGTGTGGACACACACGATGGAGTCGAAGGAGCCTGTGCGCTGGACGGGTGTATCTGGGGAAAGTGGAGGAAGGAGCATGAAGAGATAATATGAATCAAAAAGATACTCGGGGGCGCCAAGGTGGCTCAGCCGGTTAAGCCTCTGCCTTCCGCTCGGGTCATAATCCCAGAGTCCTGGGATCAAGTCCCACATCAGGCTCCTTGCTCAGCGGGGAGCCTGCTTCTGCCTCTGCCTGCCACTCTGTCTGCTTGTGCTCTCTCACTCTCTCTGACAAATAAATAAATAAAATCTTAAAAAAAAAAGAGCCCCCCCCCCAAAAAGATACTTGAAAGAAGTGTCAGATGTGGTAACTCAGACGATCATTGACCTCTTGTCAGTTGTCCCTCCAGAAGAGTCTGTTGTTAGACCTCATTTGCTTTGGATACAAAGCAAACAACTACAGCACAGCTTTGTGGGCTGAGTCGGGAGACAAGGCCTTTATGTAGGAGTCTATAATCACCAAGGGAGATTCCAGTGGAACCTGATCATGATCTTCAACGTTATCCTTGAAGGAAAGCTATGCAGGCCCAGGAATGTAATGAGCCCCAAATAAAGTCTAACAGGCACTCCTTCCACGACACCTGCTTTCTTCTGTAGAACCATCCAAAAGATGCCAGTGGAATGTCATCTGTGGAAAGTCACCCAAGGAAGGAAGGGGAACGGATAAGGAAACCTCCTGACTTCTCCACTGCTAGGCTTCCTCTCCATGACTTCTCCCTTCTTTACCTGCACCCGCCTCTCCAGGTGATCCTTCACACAGCCTCGTGGATTTACATACCAGCCACATGCTGACAATTCCCGATTTCATCTCTCTAGCACAGACCTATTTCCCGACATGCAGACTCAAATATTCTACTGACTACACAGTAAGGAGGGCCATCTGGAGGTCTAATAAGGATCTTGAATTGGACACGTCCAAAACTGAGATACCGTTCTAGTCAGGGAATTAGGCAAGAAAAATGGAATAAAATAAAAGACACCCAAACTGAAAAAGAAGTAAAGCTACCTCTACTCATAAATGAGATGATCTTATATGCAGAAAACTCTAAAGAACCCAGAAAAAGTTAGAACTCATAAATGAATCCAGCAAAGTCACAGGATACAAAAATCAGTGTGCAAAAATCAGTTGTATTTCTATACATGAATAATGACCAGATAAAGAAATAATTTCATTTATATTAGTGTCCAAAAGAATAAAATACTTGGGAATAAAGTTAATAAAAAAGATGCAAAACACCGAACACTGAAAATTTTTTTAGAAATAATGAAACAAATTTGAAAAGACCTAAATACATGTAAAGACATCCTGCATTCATGCACTAGAAAACTTAGTATCAAAAAATGAGAAGACTGTCTAAAGCACCTTTAATGCGATCTCTATCAAAATCCCAATGGTGAGTTTTATAGAAACGGAAAAACATCCCAAATTTATATGGAATTCCAAGAAAACCCAAAATAGCCAAAATAATCTGGAAGAAGAAACACAAAGCTGGAGGTCTGATACTTCCCAATTTCAGAACTTACTACAAAACTACGGTAATCAACACTGTACGATGTCAGCATAAGAACAGAAATTTATATATAGAATCGAGAGCCCAGAAATACTCTCACATCTAAGGCCAACTGATTTTTGAGCAGGGCGGGTGCCAAGACCATTCACATGTAAATAGTGTCTTCAACAAATAGTGCTGGGAGAACTAGATACCCACAGACAAAAATGATATTGGACCTCTACTTTGTACCACATACAAAAATTAACGCAAAATGGATCAAAGAACTAAATTTAGGAGCTAAAGCTACAGAACTCTCAAAAGAAAACAAAAGGGAAAATCTTCGTGACCCTGGATTTGGCAATAGTTCCTTAAATGGGGCACCAAAAGCACAGGCAAAAAGAAAACAAATAAATAAATAAATTAGAATTCATCAAAATTAAAAATTTTGATGCATGAAAAAATACTATCAAGAGAATGAAAAAGATAACCACAGAATAGGAGAAAATTATTTGCGAATCATATATCTGAAAAGCATTTAATATCCATAACACATAAAGAATGTCTACAACTTAAGAACAAGAGAAAGACAAACAACTCCTTTTAACAATGGGCAGGGGTGCCTGGGTGACTCAGTCAGTTAAGTGTCCCACTCAGGCCATGATCTCAGAGTCCTGGGACTGAGCCCCACCCACACCAGGCTCCACACTCAGTGCAGAGTCTGCTTGGGATTTTCTCCCTCTACCCCTCCTGCTTGCGCTCTCGCACTCTCTTTCCCTCTAAAATCAATCAATCAATCAATCAATCAATCAATCAATCTTTTTTTAAAATGGGCAAACAGAGGCACCTAGGTGGCTTAGTGGGTTAAGCCTCTGCCTTCAGCTCAGGTCATGATCTCAAGGTCCAGGATCGAGCCCTGCATTAGGCTCTCTGCTCGGCAGGGAGCGTACCTCTCCCTCTCTCTCTACCTGCCTCCCTGCCTGCTTGTGATCTCTCTGTCAAATAAAGAAATAAATCTTTAAAAATGGGCAAATAACTTGAATAGACATTCTTTCCAAAGAAGAAAAGCAAATGGACAATGAGCACATGAAAACATGTTCAACATCACTAGATAGGGAAATCCAAAACAAAACCTCCATGAGATACACACCCCTTCACACCTGCTAGGTTGGCTATAATCAAAAACGTAAAAAATAACCAATGTTGGTTTTTAAATATGATGCCAGTATTGTGGAAAACAGTTTGGTGGTTCCTCAAAAAGTTAAACCTAAAAACCCACACAGTCAAAACACTTACTCCAAGGTATGTAACAAAAAGGATTGAAAACAAGGACTCAAATACTTGGGTGAGAATTATCGTCACAGCATTATTCACAAGAGCCAAAGGGTGGAAACTGCCTACGTGCCCAACAATAAATGAATGGATATGATTAATCTGGTGTTTACGAGCAATACAATATTATTATTCAGCCATAAAAAGTAGGGAGGCTGTACTACACATCATGTATGACTCTGGAAACAGTGTGTGTGTGTGCGTGTGTGTGTGTGTGCGTGCGTGTGTGTGTGTGTGTGTGTGTGTGTGTGTGTGTGTGTGTGTGAAAAAAGCCAGACATACAAGACAAATATTGTATGACTCTACTTACATAAAATATCTAGAATAGGTAAATTCAGAGAGGCAGAAAACAGAACAGACTCCCGGGGGCCAGGGGTGGGGTAGGGAATGGGGAGTTGTTGCTTAATGAGTTCCCAGTTTTACTTTGGAGTGAAGAAAATTTTCTGGAAAGAGACAGTGACGATGACTGCATCAAGTGAACACTGCCACTGAACCATACACTTAAAATGGTTAAAATGGCAAATGTTATATTGTATGTATTTTATCACAATAAAACAATTACACTACAATCTTCTCTCCCCAGCCCGCTCCTCCGAAGCCTCACCGGTTTAGTGTCAATTCCACTCCTGCACAGGTCAAAAGCATTTTCATCATCATTCTCGTCATTATTTTCTCAAACCCCACATCCCATCCGCCAGCTCATCCTATCAACTCCACCTTGCAGATGTATCTAGACTCTGGTCACTCCTCATCAACTCCACTCGTGACATACCAGCATCTCACGTGAGTCACTGTCAAAGCCACTTAATTCTTCCCCCTGCTAAAATCCCGAAGACTTCAGTCATTGCTCAACACCCAGCCAGAGCCACGCTGTGGAAACACACCTCAGATCGCGTCACCCTCATTCTCACAGCCTCTGGGGGCTTCACGTCTCACTCTAAATATACATGAACCTGTGAATATAATTAATCTGTCACTCAAAAAGAGAAAATCATGAACATGACCCCTGTTAAGTCTGAGTGAAGGAAGGTCACATAGTTATGTCTACCAGAAGCTTGACAGAGAGGGGACATCCCGCCTAGGCTGAGGGAAAGAAATGGTTGTATACAAGGAAACTCAAACCCCAAAATAAAAGTCTCAATGAAGAGAACAAATATAAAGAAGCCAAAGCAAACAATCTGACTTATAGATGTTGGGTAAGAAATCTAGAAGATTTAAGGTTCATTGACAAGGTCCAGCCACATAACCTACAAGAAGAGACAAGCTCCCCCTGGAGTCCCACACTAACAAGTGCCATGAAAGAGAGCACACATTCGGACTGGTGTGACAAATACTCCTGGCCTGAAATACAGCGATGAGACAGAAGCAGCAATATTGTTATTATGAGTAAGCACATTTACTTAACTGTTCTTGTAAATTACGCATTAGAAAATACATCCAATAGAATTCCCCTGATTACTCAAGGAAGCTCCTTCTACATGACATGGACTGGTACGTGCAACTTCTTTACAAAGGAGTAAGAAAATAAGATGGTTAATGGAGGGAGAAATAGATACATGATGAAGTAAATATTTTCAAAAGTTGGTTGTAGAATCAAGCCTGGAGGAGAAAATTGTGAAATATTTTGGCACGGAATAGAAGACATACTGAGTGTCTCCAATGGACACCTCCGTGTTGTTCGGCACACACACCCTTCAGAGTTATCCCCTTCCATGGGGTTTATGCCTTTTGTCATCTTTGAGCTATTTTACAACCTTATTAGCTGTAGAAAATTGATAAGAATGCTAATTGTTCTTGTCTATAGAAATGCAAACCCTGTCCCATGGACATGCAAGTGACTTCCCTGGGCCCAGGGTGACAGAGCCGCCTCTGCACTCCTAATGATCCATTAACAGGTCTCCTCTGTGGATTCTCCTTTGCAGAGAACAAAACAACTTCCCAGTCTCATCATTAATTAATGAGTTAAATAAAATCTTTAACACATATTCATTTTCTATTAGAGGGAAAGTTATGATGTATCTTTAAAAAATTATTTTTTAGCAGTTATGAAGGTTTTCCACCAAGTTGCCCAACAGACTCATCTGCTAAAGATTAGCGGCTTCTGTCTGACAGAAGCCGCTAATCTTTATCACCAGAGAACACTCCACAGGCGGCTTGAGCCCAGGAAGGTCCATTATTGGCTCCTGGAGCTGAATGACAAGTGGCAAGCCAGAACTTTGCTGGCTCTGTTTCTCTAATTTTAATTTTCCTCTCCATTTGTTTTGTTTTCATTAATGGATGAATTATTCGCCATTAGTGGAAGCAATGCTTAGGAATTTGGTTTTATGGTCTGACTACTTTGTGTTCTATATAAATTAATTAATGGATTATAGAGATTTACTCTTTTTTGGTAAGAGACCATAGAGGACTGGGTTTGTTAGCTTTTTTTTTCTTTTCTTCTGCTTGCTTATTTGCCCAGTTTGGAGCTAAAATCAATTAAGACATTCATGCCCACAAGGAAGGAGAATAGCTTCCCGAAATCTGGACTGGTTTTAGTATTTCTGTCTTTGTTCTTGACCAGTGGCTGAAATTACAACTAACTCAGAAATGTTTTAAGAATTCAAATCCACATAGTTAATGTGTTTGGAAATTACTATTAGTTTAGTAATTTTGGCTTAATGAAAACAGTTACGTCTTATCTGAATTCTCCATGTTAAGTATAATATAAACATACATTATATTCTACTTGAGTTTATTTTCCCTAGACTTAGATAGGTTTACTGGTCAAATAAAATAACATTATTCCTGTATAATGTTTAAGATTTTTTTTTTTTTAAGATTTTATTTATTTATTTGACAGAGATCACAAGTAGGCAGAGAGGCAGGCAGAGAGAGAGAGGGGAAGCAGACTCCCTGCTGAGCAGAGAGCCGATGTGGGGCTCGATCCCAGGACCCTGAGATCATGACCTGAACCAAAGGCAGAGGCTTAACTCACTGAGCCATCCAGGCGCCCCTAATATTTAAGATTTTTTAAAAATTTATACTTGTGGGACGCCTGGGTGGCTCAGTGGGTTAAGCGGCTGCCTTCGGCTCAGGTCATGATCCCCCCGGCGTCCTGGGATCGAGTCCCACATCGGGCTCCTTGCTCGGTAGGGAGCCTGCTTCTCCCTTGCCTGCAGGTCCCCTTGCTTGTGTTCCCTCTCTCGCCATCTTGTTCTCTGTCAAATAAATAAATAAAATCTTTTAAAAAAGAGGGATTATAGGGACGCCTGCGTGGCTCAGTTGGTTAAGCAGCTGCCTTCAGCTCAGGTGATGATCCCGGCGTCCTGGGATCGAGTCCCACATTGGGCTCCTTGCTCGGCAGGGAGCCTGCTTCTCCCTCTGCCTCTGCCTGCCACTCTGTCTGCCTGTGCTCGCTCTCGCTCTCTCTCCCTCTCTCTCTGACAAATAAATTTTTAAAAATTTAAAAATTTAAACTGGTGACAAATCATTATTCTAACAAGCTTTTTATATCAGTACTTATTGTATTTTGTAATACATCAGTGCGAAGATAATTTCCAGGATCCTTAATGTTAAACTAATTAAACAAGGAGGTCATTGGACTAAGGTGGCTCTCAGGCCTTAGCAGCCTATGTAAGCAAACCAAAACCAGAGCCTGTAAACCCCTTAAGGTTAAGAAATCAAAACAGAAGAGCAACCAATCACAAGCAGCCAACTAAACTTTCCCGTAAAAGGCAACCGCTTAAGCTAGAGCCAATCAAGTAAGTTCCTTGCTTTGATTCGCGTCTTCTCTGTAAGTCTCTCCCTTAGTTCATGGCCTTGGAACACCCCTAACCACTTCGGGTTTGTCAGTGCCTGATTTATATCAAATTTTGTCCAAATAACCTTGTATTTTTTTAAGATTTTATTTATTTATTTGACAGAGAGAGAGAGAGAGATCACAAGCAGGCAGAGAGGCAGGCGGCAGCGGCAGATTTTATTCATTTATGTATTCATTTACTTATTTGAAAGAGAGAGAATGAGAGAGAGCATGAGCAGGGAGTAAAGGGAGGAGCTGGGTCCCCGCTAAGCTGGGAGCCCAACGCAGGGCTGTATCCCAGGACCCCGAGATCATGACCTAAACTGAAGTCAGACGCTAAACCCACTGAGTCACCCAGGCACCGCCCTCTTAAAATTTGTAATATACTTCCAAGTACCTTTTAATATTAGATAACATAAACCTTGGACAGATATTAATTTAAAAATTGTTGGATACAGGGTTCTTGGATCATGCAGTCAGATAAGCAACCAATTCTTAGTTTTGGCTCAGGTCATGATCTCAGTGTCTTGAGATCAAGCCCGGTATGGGGCTCTGTGCTCAGCTCAGGGTCTGCTTGGGACCTTCTCTCCCTCTCCCTCTAGAGCTCCACCTGCTTTCTCTCTCCTTAAAATGAATAAAATCTTTTTTAAAAAATTATTGAATAATTTATAAGTATTTTATAAGAGTAATTTATAAGAGAGAATACTGAAAAACTGATTGCTAAGCAGAGTTCTAATTTTTTCTATATTTTTGTTTATTTTTATGTGCCATACAGAAGCTCTGTCTTTGGTTCATGAAAATGAACGTGTTCTTTTTACAACTTTAAAAGGGTGTAAAAGAGACACAGAGGTAAGACAGTGTAATGGAAGCCTTGCTGGTCTGCTAACACGCCTGTGTAAAATGGACATTTTGCAATTGTTTACGGTTTTCTGTGAAATGGAACCTAGTAACTTTGGCTAAAAAAATACAACTAAGGTGCGCCTGGGTGGCTCAGTGGGTTAAAGCCTCTGCCTTCAGCTCGGGTCATGATCCCAGGGTCCTGGGATCGAGCCCCGCATCGGGCTCTCTGCTTGGCGGGGAGCCTGCTTCCTCCTCTCTCTCTGCCTACCTCTCTGCCTACTTGTGATCTCTCTCTGTCAAGTAAATGAATAAAATCTTAAAAAAAAAAAAAAAAAAAAAAGATTGGGACGCCTGGGTGGCTCAGTTGGTTAAGCGGCTGCCTTCGGCTCAGGTCATGATCCCACCATCCTGGGATCGAGTCCCACATCGGGCTCCTTGCTCGGCAGGGAGCCTGCTTCTCCCTCTGCCTCTGCCTGCCACTCTGTCTGCCTGTGCTCGCTCTCTCGCTCTCTCTCTCTCTCTGAAAATAAATAAAATCTTAAAAAAAAAGATTAAAAAAATACAATTAATATGAATGGTTAAGGTTACACTAAGAATAATAATGACAGAGGAATACAACTGTACATGAGTCTGTTTTTCAAAAAAAGAATTGTATTTCTTAAAGCAGTGGTTTTCAGGATTTATGAGCTATGGACTCCTTTATACTATTGGGACTTACTGAGGAACACAAAGAGTCTTTGTTTTTGTGGATTAAGGCTATCAATATTTAACATCATAGAAATTAAAACTGAAAATCCTTTAAAAGACGTATTGACACACTTAAAGATAGCAAGAACACGGCTGTTAACAGAGAGGACACCTCACTGTTACTATTCAGGTGCTGGGACCCCATGAACACAGCTTTGGGTTTAAGCAAAGTGTCAGTTTGCCACAGGATAAGAAAAGGCATAGCGAAGAACAAGACTTGGAAAGTTCACTTAACTTGCTTTAGTTTATATACTGGAGTCTGAAGGAAAGGTCAAAATGTGTTATAATTTTAGTCAATTGTGCCTGATGTTGACGGGCTGCCTTCATGGTTACAGATTATTGCCTATAACCAAAAGATCAGTCTTAATTTTCTGTATAATCTGCTTAAAAAGCAAAGCTTGTGTCTTAAAAGAATAATGATCTCTCCTTTATGTTGAATATATGATGCTTGTGATTAAGGAAATAAATTTGTCACTTAGGTTACAGTCCGTGCTTGGTTGTTTTTGTTTTGTTTTTTTGTTTTTTTTTTAAAGATTTTATTTTTATTTATTTATTTGACACAGAGAGAGAGAGAGAGAGATATCACAAGTAGGCATAGAAGGAAGCAGAGGGGGAGGGGGAAGCAGGCTCCCCGCTGAGCAGAGAGCCTGCAGAGAGGATGCAGGGCTTGATCCCAGGACCCTGGGACCATGACCTGAGCCAAAGGCAGAGGCTTAACCCACTGAGCCACCCAGGCACCCCTCTGTGCTTGTTTTTAAATGTTGTCTTACTACTGTGATTTAATAACTTGCCTGGTATGGTTTCTCAGGCACACGTGATCCTATCTGAAGGATCTGTGTGAATGTCGCCTGGTAACTGATTTTTGCCTTCTCTAAATTGGATCTTAAATATATAAAAATAAAACTTGAAGGATATCACTCACACCTAAAACTAGTCTTAAGATTTCTCTTTGGAAATCACAAAAATACGCTTTTCACTTTTAAGAGAACTATAGGGTAATTAGGTTGAATGTGTCACGATTGCCAAGTTCCATATGAAATCAGAAGGGCCCTCAGCCTGTCTAGGCAAGTATTCAATCATACAATGTTATCAATATAAATATTTCCAAATCACAGGCTTTGAGGAAAATCCTTGATATTGGTCACTGATCTTACTGTCCATAATGTTTTTACCTTCAGGGGAAACACTGGCCAGATGCTTTCCTGACAGCTGTGTTGAGTTTTCTTCTATTTAGGGTGTTCTAGTCCTACAATGCTGCTAGTAGGCAAAGTACAGTGTTATAATCTTGGTTATTAAATTGTTAATTTGGTGAGGGTCCTGCTTCTGTAATTTAAATCTAGCATCTTGTGGACCAGTGGCTTTCAACTGGGGATGCATGTCACACTTGTCTATGATTTTTTTTATAAAAATATCGATGTCCGGGACCTAACGTGGGCTTACTAAATCTCCTGATATTCTGACGTGTTCTCAGTACATTTATTGTGTCTCAGAAACATTATACTATATCTCGAGATTTGTTTCCTCCATAAAAATTAGGTTGATCTTCTTGAAATAGAGAAACTGAAGGACTTCATTTTTAAAATTTACTGTTTGCCCCTCTTCCTGCTTCCATTCCTGCTCAGATACCCAGGCCCCCCCACTTTACACATGCCTCAGAATGCAAATAGTGTATGACCTCCTTGTAAGGGACAAGGCATGAATGATGTCTCTAGAATAGGAAACATGTAAGGAGGGACCAGGAGAGAATGCAGGGAGGAGCCATCACATGTGTATTCCAGACCCCGACCGCACAATTGCACAATCTCAACACCAAGACCACCTGGCTCCGAGGAAGAGGGAGAACTGACTTACGACGGTCACCTGGGCCCTCTTCTTTGTCCCAACAGGTTCCTGGATGCCTGAGAGGACATGTACACCAGACCACAATCCTCGAGCAAAGACGAGACTCTCTCCTGAGTCTCCCAGATGCTCTGTCTGCACCTGCGTTCTCTCTACACCTTCAACAGCTCTGCGTCCGCCTCCTGCTGGCTTGCATTTGATTTCTATCCTGTGCGCAGCCAGGGAACCCCGGGCTGGTCCTGCAGGACCCCCTCTGTGGGGTCTGGCCCTCCTACATCATTTTCATAAATAAATGCTGGGGTTTTTTTTAAGCATTTTGTAAATCAGAGATAATTCTTACTGACTTCTTTGAAAATAGGTTTAATTGCTTTCCTTAAAGAAATTCTGCTTAATTTTTTGGTAATCATCTTATTATTTTGTTTGACTTGCCATAAACCAACCCAATTTCCCTGTAACATTACTCATATTAGACCTTTCACATTTGAAAACTATGAGTAATAAATAGACCCTCGCTGTTATAAGTCTATAGATAGTTCTGTTTTGCCTAATGACTCTCCAATAAGCTATAGGCAGGGCCTGTGACCTCAACACGGAACTGGCCAAAACCCCATGGAAAAGGGAGGTACCAAGTAATCCAAACTCCTGACACTTCACAGAATAAACGGGCTTCTCATGGCGCTGCTTACACAGGTCTCAGACAAGGCCATAGAGCTGGTCAGGATTCCCAGACCTCCGTGTAATCCACAGCAGATGGCTTTGGGAGACATGAACTCAAGCTCCCACAGAACAGAGCTAAGATTAAATGAGGAAAATCCTAAATTATAGGATTAAATGAGGGAAATTCAATGTGCTTGTGGACTTAGAATTTTGTTGGTATTCCTTTAATGCTCTATCTTATGAACCCTTCTCCTTCTTCTTAAGCTATCCGTAATTCAGAAGAACATAGGAGACACTACTTCTGCAAACTGAAATAAAACATTTTAAAATGATACCTGATTTTCAAAGATTGCCTCAAAATTTGGAATCTTTTACTAAGCCCCTTTGCTTCCTATGGCAGTATGGATTTTTGTATAATCTCAGAATATGTCCTGCATCTTACCAGAATATAATTGGAAAACCTGGTTATGAAACCAGGCCTTGTCTAGAATGTCATTTGAGAATGGCGGTTACTTAATTAGGTCTGGCTAGCCTCTTTCAAGGAGCTAAGGCTGCCTTTGCTCAGGGAGCCAAGTCCTCCTGAGAAGACTGCCCTGGTACCCAGCTTAGAGTCCCAGCCCCACAGATGCTGTAGAAGGTCACTTCTGGAATGCGCAAAACACTTCGGACATTCTGAGGAACTCCAGAGAGAAATCCACCTAAATACACGTGTACCGTGGGTAAAATTTGGTGAAGAGTTGTCAGGCTTGGTATTTCCCCTTGGGATAGCAGACAACTATCTGCTAGCTAGTTATCTAACTAACTAGATAATTAGTTATCTAGTTAGTTTCTAGAGGGAAACAAAGGCCCATCCGAAATCACTCGTGAAAATGAGTTAATTTTATTTGTTCAATATAGCATGGCTCTGGGTTTTACAAGCGTCCCCCAGAAGGCTAGCAAACACCCTTGCTGTCCCCGTGTAAATACTCAGGCAATAACTGATTGAGAGTAGCGAGAGTTTGTAATCGAGAATAATCCTTTTTGAGATCTGATCACAAAAGAAAAAAAAAAAACAAACTTGTACAGAAACATTGTGGAAAAGACTCTGAGACAGAACGAAAGATTACTGGGTGACACAGACTGCGAACTGTTTAAGGACACTACCCTTGAGTCACTGGATTCTGCAGGCTTGAGGTTCTTAAGTCTCTGAGCTGAAGACAGCCCTGTCAGAGAAGGCTGTACCACGTCCTATCATTTGTGTCTGCTGAATGCTGGGTCGACAGGTGGGTGTCCCGTGGACTTCCCTTCCAGTGTGGCAGAGGCCAGTTTTGGACCGAGGAAGCAACGGTGTATCAGCATTCGGAACAGTCTATCAGTGTGTGTACCCACTGGGCTCTCCTTTCAACAGCAGCTTCCTGGTTCCTTCCTTAAGACGTGAGCTAAATAATGCTATTTTTGGTTAGTAAGAAAGCCATGATCACTGCCCCCTTACAAAAAAAAAAAAAAAAAGTACCTCACTGTACAGTTCTTTTACCCTTTCTCTGCTTAAAAATGCTTTTAATACACTTTTAAGGGTGCCTGGGTGGCTCAGTGGGTTAAGCCTCTGCCTTCGGCTCAGGTCATGATCTCAGGGTCCTGGGATCGAGTTCCGCATCGGGCTCTCTGCTCAGCAGGGAGCCCGCTTCCCCCCCTTCTCTCTCTCTGCCTGCCTTTCTGCCTACTTGTGATCTCTCTGTCAAATAAATTAAAAAAAAATACACTTTTAAAAATGCAATTCTGGCACATATCTTTTAATTGGCAAGACACACGACCACTAACACAAAAACAACTCAAATCAAGTTAGGCCTTACAGCTGCCCTGAGTGTAGCTAGCATTCAGCATGTTCTGGGGACCTGAATAAGATTTCTGTATATGAAAGTTAATGTATGGTTCATCTTTGTAGAAGGCTGTCACTACTAGAAAATCCACAAACTCTAAGAATCAACTGTGCAGAGAGAATATGTAAAGCACATGAAACACGATCATCTGCTGGCAGACCCAGAATGAGATCTTTCTGCAGCCCACTTTTCACTGTCTCCGTACTTGACAGGGCACTTGGCCGGTCCTTATCTCATGGGTCTCATCTAAGAAAGGAGATAATGAATTACTCCCAGAGCGCTACATGATTAATAATTCTGTTGAAAGTAAATATTAATGCTAGCAGTTTTGTAAATTATAACCCTCACAGTCTGTAATTTCATGAGAATACAAACCATTTCTTTTAACTTAGTCCTTTATTTATGTAACCTTTGCTGCGTGTCACATTTCACTGATGGTAATAAAGGCAGGGGGAAAATCTGGCCACTTTTTTCTGTTTGGTGATGGTAACCTGATGCTCCTCCAACCTGCACCATTCCCCTCCCCATGAAATCTGTACGGAAGGTGATATTCAGAATTAGAGTCAGTAAGCCTCGTTACCATCACTGGAAAAGGTAAAAAAGACCAGCTAACATTTATTAGGACCAACCATGTTCAGTGTTGAAAAATTAAAACAGCTCTTTACAACTGAGACCTGGACTCACCAGTCCCATAAGATGTGTCCCTATTCTACTGAAAGTTGATTCTCCACAATAACGTTGAACTTCACCTGTGCCCTGTGCCCCAGAACACAGAGCACAAGTTAAAAAAGGTTCCGGGGCACCTGGGTGACTCAGTTGGTTAAGCAGCTGCCTTCGGCTCGGGTCATGGTTCTGGAGTCCTGGGATTGAGTCCCGCATCGGGCTCCCAATGCCATGGGGAGTCTGCTTCTCCTTCTGACCTTTTCTGCTCTCATGCTCTCTCACTCTCTCTCTCTCTCTCAGATAAATAAATAAAATATTTAAAAATATATATATTAAAAAAGGTCCCGAACCTTTAGTGTTCTGAGAAAAGTGTAATTGAAAGGACCACCCTTCTCTCTCATGCTGCAAGATAGGACTATTAAAACCACAGGCCCAAAGGACATCACTTGAGCCCAGCCAAGTCACCAAACCACATTAATCCCCAACCGAAGTGCAGGTTCAACCTCCCCCAGAAATGCAGTTTTAACAAGGGTCAGGAGTTTTCTGACGGGGACCAGTGAGGTAATCTGCCACAAGAGCTTCCTCAATGCCCCACCGGAAGGAGAGGCCTCCATGAAGGGAAGGTGATCTTGCCTGAAACAATCCTTTCTTTTCTTGTGCTAATAACTCCTCAGCCCTAGACTTCTCCCTATAAAAACTTTCCATTTTATGCAACTCTCATGTGGCTCCCCTCTTCCTGCTAGGTGCCTTGCAGCTGAACTTTGTTTTTTAACAGGATGCAAGGCCCCCCTTCCTCAGTGACTCAGGTAAGACCATCATGATTACCTTAAGACTTGCTAATGACACCCTAGCCTACCTGCCTCTGTAAATCCTGGGCCCCTTCTTATTCTTGAGACATTCCTCATTGACGAAGACAGTCCTTATAAGGACAGTCTGCATACAAACATTTTAATTGTCTTGTGCCGTTTTGTGCTTTGCAGTTTTGGCCTGCAGCTCAAATGGGACTGGCCCTGCTTCTTCACGAAATCCCTGTGCCCCTCCTGACTGGTGATCTATGGGCCCAACATTGAGTCCAGCTCCTGACTTTATGCTCCAGACTCTTGGCTACTGACACCATGGTAAGAACTTCATTTTTTTCTTTTTGAGTATTTACTTGATTTCTGATGCCAACTTCCTTTGGTTTTATGATCTGACCTGTAGTTACATCTGTAAAGGGGATGATGGTTTATAGAGAACTTGTCTTTGTTGTATGGAAAATGATAAAGAATCTGTCTTTTTACTTTTTTTGTTTATTTTTCTACTCTGAGCTCAAAACTGTTAAATATTTCATGCCACCAAGAAGATATCTAGACTGAGTTTTGTACTACACCACGTTTACTCTTGAGCCACAAGTAAAAAGTAAAATTCTAAAACTGAAATTACAAGCTCTGTCTCTATGCACATATGCCTGCAATTCAACACCTGAAAAAGCATCATGAGATGTTACCAAATGAGATTATAAAACTTCTTAAAGAAGCTCTATTATAACTGGCTTAGAAAGAAGGACCTATAAATTGAATATTCCTAAAGTCCCCAGAAATTAGGGAAAGTGAACTCCCAAAATTTTCAACATTCAAAAAAACAAAACAAACAAACAAAAAAAAACACCTATTCTCATAGAGACTCAGTTTTTTTTGAGACCCCAATATTTTAAAAATTCAAGTTTTCACATATTTTGGTAAATCTCCAGCAAGTGAGATTAGTTGAATATTTCTGGTTTATTAAAAACACCTATCGGGACGCCTGGGTGGCTCAGTTGGTTAAGCGGCTGCCTTCGGCTCAGGTCATGATCCCAGCGTCCTGGGATCGAGTCCCACATCGGGCTCCTTGCTCGGTGGGGAGCCTGCTTCTCCCTCTGCCTCTGCCTGCCACTCTGCCTGCCTGTGCTCGTTCTCTCTCTCTCTCCCTCTCTCTGACAAATAAATAAATTAAAAAAAAAAAAACACCTATCTCTTTTCTGAATTATCAGATAAAGTATAATAAAATAGTACATTTTCACTCTTGTACATGTTTTTCCTAATCTTACACAGGCTTACTGATAGAATAAGCAAGTATTATTTATACTTAATATTTAAGATTATGAAAAATGTAAATTTGTATTTAACAAAATTGAATCATTTTTGACAAGTTTTACTTTAATGGCAACTGCGTTTTACACTGTGAAATCTTTAAGATAATTTCCAAGATATTTACGTAACTTAAAACCTTCATCTAATGCTAAACTGAATTAATTAATGGATATTCACTAACCAATGCTTAGTAAGATAGAATACAGAAATTCTACCTAAGCATAATTTCTTATTTTATTTTATTTTATTTATTTACTTATTTGAGAGCAAGAAAAGGAGAGCACATGAGTGGGGGGAGGAACAGAGGGAGAGGGAGAAGGACAGGCAACCTCCCTGCTGAGCAGGGACCTGGACCCAGTGTGATCCCAGAACACCGAGATCATGACCTGAGCCCAAGTCAGATGCTTCACCAACTGAGCCACCCAGGTGCCCCAATAACCAAGCATACTTTTAAGGTTAAATGCTTTTGATTCTTATGTTTATGTGCTATGGGGACAGTAAAATATGCAGAAACACTCCACATGTACCCATCCTGCTTTTTCAGGGTTACTTTGGTAAGTAACTTCAGTAACTAATTTTAGAAGTTAGTTACTTCAGTTAAAAGTTAAAATTAATATGTGGCTTGTACTAAGTAGCAATACTTTGAAAGAAATACAATTGTGTACATGCTTCTGTTTTTCAAGAATAAGAAGAGCTCTATCCTGAAGGGGCAGATTTTCGTTTCTGAACCCCACTGCCAGCTTGTCAGAGATCCCAGAAAGCTTTCTATATGGGTTTTTAATAACAATCCACATAGGTCCACTTGGAGATAACCAACCATAAACCCACTGCATGTAAACAATATCTTATTTTCTAATATTATGAAATTATTTCTGATCCCGCAGAACCCCTGAGATTGGTCCTAAACGGTCAGATTGTTCCAGAATGTGAAAGGGCATCATAAAAGAGACAAAATGTGGGCTCCTGGGTGGCTCAGTGGGTTAAAGCCTCTGCCTTCGGCTCATGTCATGATCCCAGGGTCCTGGGATCAAGCCCCACATCAGGCTCTCTGCTCAGCAGGAAGCCTGCTTCCTCTTCTCTCTCTGCCTGCCTCTCAAGGGCTACTTGTGATCTCTGTCTGTCAAATAAATAAATAAAAACTTAAAAAAAAAATAAAAGAAAATCTATGACATGCACAAAAACCTTAGCAAAACTTGGTCTCTATTGACATTTTCATTTACTTGGTTTACTGCTAATTGCTTTCATCTAAACTGTAAAGTTCATTCATTTTTCTGTGTAACTTGTTTAGGTAACAAAGATTCTGTGTTTTACCAGAATAACCTTCTATGGTTTATGTTGACTTTACTTTACTGTTTCCTTGAGTATTTAAGAAATCTAGTTATTTGACAAAAAGGTAAAGCATTTTAAAGTTATACTGCCTCTACATTAACTTGTAAAATTTTTTCTTATCACTTAAGGAAGTAAACAAGTATTCTTTCTAAGTAACCTATGGTCCTGTCTTAGTCAAGTGCCCAAAATTTCATGACAACTTTTTATATTTTCCTTTCCCACATTCAAGTCCCCAAAGCTGTCTTTGAGATTCCCCAGAGACACCTGGAAAACACAAAGATTTTTTTCTTCCACTATATAAAAAGAGAGATGTTAGAAATAATTAGGTCAATGTGATTATGTTACTATTCAGCTGTTTGGGAAGAACTATCAAATCAAAAATAACACAGTCATCCTCAAGATAAATTTGTGTGAGTAAAATGTTATTAACACACAGACACTTCGGTCCTACTGCAGACTCCTAAAATCTCTTGACAATCTTGATATATTCTCGGTCCACTCTGGCTACATGTTTAGGATATCCATGGTATATTATATCTTGGGGTTATTCTGTTATACCTGAAGACTTTTTTCTATAAAGATTTTGTTCTTCCATTTTTATAATTACATGTAATATCCACTCTTCTTTGAAAACAGTGCTGGGGCACCTGGGTGGCTCAGTGGGTTAAGCCTCTGCCTTCGGCTCAGGTCATGATCCCAGGGTCCAGGGATCAAGCCCCGCATTGGGCTCTCTGCTCAGCGGGAGCCTTCTTCCCTTCCTCTCTGCCTCTCTGCCTACTTGTGATCTCTGTCAAATAAATAAATTAATTAATTAAAAAAAAGATTATTTAAAAACAGTGCTAACCATTATGCTTGTAGATATTGACTCTACCATTTCTGGCTGCCTTTGTCTTATTGTACAACGGTGTTCCCTGTCAGCTGCATTATTCTACTCTCGTCAGCCCTCTCACTTTGGAGAGTTAGCAGTAATACAATGGCCACAGACATCTTTGTCACCTCCAGGTCCTTGCTTCACTGGATGCTTCCTAACCAGCACCTGAAATCACCTATAGGCCAGAGTGACTTGTCTTCAAAAGAAAGATCCTCTTCAAAGCCCATGGAAAAGGGCTATGCCAAATAGTTCCGGTACGGTCTCCTGATGGCATCATCTAAACAATGCTGAGACCCTACCAGGGGATTCGGTCAGGATTTCCAGAATTCTAGTGGAAAAGCATTTGGGCTCATGAGACTACTAGCCCATGTTCAAGCAAAGTGAGAACTAGTTACATAGGCCTAAATGAACTACTGAGCAAGGGCTATGGTTTTTATTTGGAATATTTTAATGTTCTACTTTCTGAACATAAGGAAGCCTTTGCTCTTCTTATACCATCTGTATCTTAAAACAATTTGGTAGACAAAGCCTTTGCAAAAACAAAGGACATATTTAGAATCGGTATCTGAGTCTCCCCGCTGCCCAGAATTTGGAAACTCAGTATTATTTAGTGTTCTTGCTTTCAGGGCAATATAATTATTTGCCTAGGTTCAACAAGAATCTGTCTTCCTTGTTACTAGGATGTAACTGAAAAAACTGGTTAAGTAGCCATGGCCTTGGCTGCAAGATCATATTAGATCATATAATCAGCAACAACCAGATCCTTTCAAGAAATGAAAGCAGACTTTATGGCACCAATACCTGCCAAAGCCCTCTTGGGGAAACAAGCCAGGGACCCGGCTTCCAGGGTTCCCAACTTACAGATGAGCAAGAAAGATCACTTTGTAGGGGTCCAAGAACTGGAGCATATGCTGAGGACTGCAGAAGGAAAGAATTTATGCAAATGTGTAGATAATGAAGGTGAAATCTGACAGCAAGCTCTTGGCTGGGCTTCCTAGTCCCAAGAGGCTTTTAAATGCACAATCTAAGATTCCTTATGAAAACTTCCTGCGAACTATTCTTGCTACACCTATGTAAATAAATATAATGAGACCAGTCTTATTTTGTGATCATAAATAATCTCTCTTTGATTATTAGAGGAGGGACTATGGGAAAAAAAATTGTGTCTCTGTGGGAAACTATGCATTGTTTACACTACACCATTCCAGGATATCAGATCCTAGCCATGTTCACTGTCTGAGTTATTTTGCACCTCTTTGTACCCTGCAGGGAACTGACAGATGTGAAAACTCCATTTTCTCGGGGAAAGATTCACTTGACTTCCTTCTCCCCTACAGAAAAACCAATTTCCATCCCTACCTGCATGGTGGCCCCATTCCCGTTACCATGCAAATACAATTCTTGATACATACAAATTATCATACCATACAAATTATCAATTGTATATGTATGTATAATACCATACAAATTATCAATTCTTACCATATTTCCAATTCACGTGGCTTCCCGCACTACCTGGCTACAACCTCTCAAACTCATGTTCCAAATTGTTTCCAACCTGATTCGGCATCACCAAGGACCAGCACCTGACTGCCCTGATCGTGTCTGGGCTCTAGTGAACTTGAAATTGTTCCTTCTGTCCAGGTTTGAAGAAACCCAGAGCACTGAAGCCCGTGTGACCACAGTGAGCAGGATCCTCTCCGGACAGGCCATGTAAAAGTGTGGCACAACTCTCCGGTTACGCATGCCTTTTAGGACAGGAAACCACACCTGGTTCGAGACCCTCGAGACAGTAAGCCATGCTGTGAAACCAACTCTGGGACCCATGGTCAGGTCCCCTCAGGGCTCAGCTCCTGACTCTAGACTAGACTATGACCTTCTGTATAAAGTTCTGCCAGTTCTTTTCATTTTAGGGATCGTTAGTTTAAGATGCCTAATCTCCAGGATGCTAAAACTGACCTTTGCCATCATCTCTCAACAGACAGAACCAGTACCAGTAAGAGTTCTCAAGTCATTCTTAGACTCAATTTTGCCTCCAGGGTTATGACTGCCTCTCAGTTATTCAGGGAGAAATGACATCCATTTTGAAGGATGTTAACACTGACAACGCGAATGTCAAGCTCTGATCTCCTGGGAAACAGGGCTGGTCTTCCCACTGTGTTTAAAGAAAAGGTTAACCCCAAGGACCACTCTGCTCCCCAAAAATCCAAGAAAAGACCCATCACCACCATTTTCCTTCATGACTCAGATAAGACCGTCTTCGTCCTTCTTCTTGGTTCCCAAAGACGCCCTAATGACACCTTTGCTTACCTGACTATGAAACCCCAGCCTTTGCTCTGAGCACTCCTCATTAAGGAGTGATCTCTGCATTACAATGCTCTGAATAAAATCATCTTAACTGCCTAGTACGCATTGTCCTTCACATCTTCTACATATTTTTTTTTAACTCCTGGGAACAGAGTTTTGATAAAGGTCGTGGTTACTCAAGAAGCAATAATCTCATTAGATCTACAGAAGTTTTCATTTCAAATGTCAAGTTTATCCTCTTTGGTCAGTTTTGAATAAAAAGTGATGAAAAGATGAGAAGTCATTCAATAATCAATAGAAGCAGAATCATCCAATTCCTAAGAAAGAATGATACAAGATACTGAATACTCACTTAATCTTTAAATACTAAATGAGCCACAACAACGTATCAAGCACAAAACCAGATGATAGTGATACGAGAAAAAAGGATCCTGCTCTGGAGGGGGACAATCTAAAGAAAAATGTGACCAAGCCTAGACTTTGAGAAAGAAAGAGAGTTTGACAGATAGGGTAGGGCAGATATCCTAGACAGGATGAATGAACAACATAAAGAAATATTCATGACATCAGTGGCTCCATGGAGAATCTGAGAGTAGTCTGTATGGATTCAACAAGATGTCAGCTGCAAGATCAATTTTACAAAAGCTTCCTTAAAACAGCAAAGAAGATATATTTTGGGAAGAATTATGAAAGAATAGGACATAAGGTCAAAAGATATAATAATAAGCTATTGCAAAAAAATACAGCCTGGATGAGAGATGGTGGAGGTCATGGGTTTAATTGCATTCATCAGACATGAGAAGAAACATGAGCATAAAGCATGTAACTTAACATTCTAGTTATAAGTATGAAGATCTCAGAATTTTTTAAGTATGATAAAATTATATGGACAGACTGCAGAAAAGTTGAAATCTTTACCTTATGATTTGCAATATATTAATATAAAATTAAACTTTCCTACTCTTCCACTACTCACGTCTACTCACACATTCAAGGATATCAATTATAGAACGCCTATTACAGAGAGAGGAAAAAACAACTGTAGGGCTCTGTTCCTTAAAAAGGAAAAGCACTTGTCCAAATAGTTACACAGCACCAAAGAGGAATCAAAGAAAACACTGAAAGGCAATCCTGCGAACTAATCGACCAAACAGTGAGAAACAAATCACAAACATAAAACACTGCATGTTAATTTCAGTGAAAGCACCTTCTGGAAGTTCTAAAGCAGTCAGTGGTAGAAGAAAATATAAGTATTTAAGAAACACTCTGATTGGTTTTGTTTTAGTACTATCAAGGGTAGGTCAAATTAAACAAACGTACTTGTTTTATTAGCGACAAAAAAACATTTTAAAAGTTAAACCTTCTTCAAAATGGGTTTCGGGTTTAGGTACCATTTCATAAGTAAACAGTGAAACACCTTCTCCTAAAAAAGAAGTGAAATGAAATGATCAGCACATTTACCAAGATTTTTGGTTCTGTTCACTAGTAATATAGCTCACAGACATACATGGGCAGTAGTAGAATCAGATGTTTACATGAACTTTTAATGTAGTGAAAATATAAAAGAGCAGATCAAATATGGTAAGAGATAAATTCTGGAAATGTCCTTAAATTGCTTCCTGAAGATATTCTATTCTCTAACTCCCTAGAAGCTGTATCACTTAAAGTGTCTTAAGAAAGACTCAGTCTGGATCCCAGAGAATGTAGGTTTCTTAAAGACACAGCTCCCCAGATGTATGTTTTGTACTGCTAATATCCACTTTTTAAAATATTTTTATTTTTTATTAACATATAATGTATTTTTAGTCCCAGGGGTATGGGTCTGTGAATCACCAGGTTTATACACTTCACTAATATCCACTTTTTAATCTGATGATAAAATCTATCCTCTATAGCAGGGTTCACTGACAAAAAATGGGGGAAAAATCGTTAACTTTCTTTTTTTAAGCTTTTCATAATCTAATTGTCTTCCCTTATATCTTTTTTTCCCTTATGTGAAATTTATTTTCCATTAGGAGGATCACAGAGACTTCATATTTCTAAATAATATAAGCCGTTTCTAAACACTCTCAAATAATACAATAATAGTGATCAATAATGCATGAGTATCAACTGAATACTTACATATTGGAAAAGATTATTTTTTATAGTAAAAAAAAAACAAGCATAGAGAAAACATACAACCAAGTTATTCATCAATACCCCTACGTAAAAAAAAAAAAAAAAAAGCAATACACATATGTCATCTCACCTCACTTATTGGGGTGCTTTATCCAGAAAACTTAGTATCTAACACTGAAACCCCTTTGGCGTCCACACACACGCACATTGCCGGGCTCTGAGTGTGCGAAATGGGCAGAGTGAGGCTCCCGACGCCATGAGGGCACTGTTCCTGACTGAATGTTTGTGTCCCCAAAGTCCACATGGCGAAAGCCTAACCCCAATGTGATGGATTTGGAGGTGGGGCCTTAGGGAGGTGACGAGGTCATGAGGGTGGAGGCCTCATGCGTGGGATTCCTGCCCACTTGGGAGTCCCCAGGGAGCTTCCCTGCCCCTCGGGCCATGTGAGGATACAGAAGATGAACCAGGAAGCCAGCCCTCACCAGACCCCGAATCTGCTGGACCTAGATCCCAGCCTTCCAGCCCGCAGAACTGTGAGAAATAAATGTCTGTTGTTTACACGCCACCCAGTCTGGGGTGTTCTGTTACAGCGGCCCCCATGGACGAGGATGCCGAATGCCAGACCTTGTGTTTACACAGTCCGTTCTCCTCTCAGGGTAACTGCGTTCCGCAGAGAAACGGGGCCAGGGCAGGGAAGGTAAATATGAGTGTAGGACACCTTCATAGTCTAGAAACAGTAGTAGTTAAAGGAGAACAGAGCACGTCGGGAGGACAGCTTGCAGGGTCCTCTCTCCGTGGCTGAATCAGGGACAATGTGAGCATCCTCCTCCCCAAACACACAACAGCAGTGAATTATAACCTGCGAAGTAAGTCTGTGAGTCCACATGGCATATGGTGGGAGAAGGGGATCTAAAGGGCATAAAGGAGAGTAGGGGAGTGGAGGGCTGGTCCTGGTCACATGCCGTCACCTGCAAACAGAGACAGTCACTGGGCTTCTGAGCCTGAACCCTTTGGTGTGACCCTGGAAAGAAACTTGCTCAAACCACCTAAGTCTCAGGGAAGGGCAGAAGCCCCTTTTACAAACCACTCCAAATACAGCCCGAAACTAACCAAATCTGGCCCTTAGGAAGCAGATAGGATAGATTTGGGGGAACATGGGCAAATCCATGGGATTTCCAGGCTAGTGCTATTCTTCTGAATCAAACACGCCTCTACCCTTGACCCACAGGGGTCACACCACAAACTGCAACCCTCCTCAACTATCTCTGATTCCTACTGTCCCAGAAACTGTGTTGCGTTTTGTTAAATCCTCACCCAAAAAACTAGAATGACACAGTAAAAAAAAAAAATACCAAAAGAAAAAAAAAAAAAGGAGGAAGAAGCCATAACCTGATCAATGTTGGGAAACATGCCAGTGCCTTTTATTAAATGAGCAGAATTAGATGATAGCCAGTGGATTTATTTAAAAATAAAAAGTGGAAGACGTTTATGCAGAAAAATAGAACCACTCACCTTCAAAAAAATCTTTTTTTCAAAACTGAAAATCACTGCTAATGAAGACCAGAATAAGAAGGGCTCCAGACGGAGATACCACGTTTGACGGCCGTTCTATATTATGTTCTTTCAGACTCATCACTAATACATTAACTAAATCTGAACTCATGTCCAAAAGCCACAAAAGCATATGCCAAAATCTATTTGAAATGCCTCATATTTTATTTTTTTAACAAAGGCCATAATAATGCCTCATTGATTTTGAGTTGTGGTTTTATCTGTCACACTTGGAGTTAACCACTTTCCTTCTCCATAATGGTGTTTTCCCATCCTTTTTAAAGCTACTAAATTATCCTGGGTTAATACCCAATAATTTATAGCTCTAATATTATTTGGAAAGGAATACCTTTAAGAATGAGTAAGAAGGCTTGAGTAGACCTCACAAAAGGAGCAGTAATAAATATCTTATCACTGGAGAGGGTTATTGTTCCCCCGGAGAAGACAAGAAAAACCTGCTTGGGAAAGCCACCCACGTTTACAGTGACATCCCGCCTTTTGGACAAGTGTACATAGCTATGCTTCTCTCTGTATGATCTCTCTCATCTTAGGAGCATGACATACGAGACAACTTGTCCCTTGTTCACACGTCTCTGATGTCAGTGGAAATAAGCCGTAAGATTTGCAGGCCTCCCCCCACTTCCTTTCTTTGGTTCACTCTTTGGCCTGGTCCTGAGGCTGAGGCATTTCCAGGAGACACATCCAGCCATAACAAAGCTCTGAGGAGCAGGAGAGCATTTCTTCCCAGGGCTATCTCAAATGAGAAAACACTTTTTCCAGAAACCTCCCAGTAAGACTTCCCTTCACATCTTATTGGGCAGAAGTGAGTCATATTCCCAAACTCATTACTGGTGAGAGGAACAGAGTAACCATGATGAGCCCAGACTAATCGTCTGAGCATCGAGTGGATGCAGGGGAAGGTAGAGGCAGGGATGTGGCGGGAAGAGAATTAACACGTCTGTGTGCACACTTCATGCTGGCTGCCCAGAGAGAGTAAGCGTTTTCACTAGGGAGACACAGGATTGGGCATCTTTGACTGATCTGTCATTTCCTTTACCCACAAAGAATCTGTTCAGTTGATTTTTTTTTTTTAATGTAAAGACTGAGATTTGCTACTTCACAAATTATTTTGAGTTTCTGCAGGTCTGAAAGAGATTAAACCAGGTGGCCATGGTTTATTATCATTTAGCAAGCATGCCTTACCAACGAGCGGCTCTAACTCTTTATACCTGGAATGGTCATCTCTTGTCTGCCTGGCCCGAGGGATTGCCCACCAGCAGCTCATAAACACACTGCCTTCAGTGTCCCCACGTGGGGCCTCACAGACCTCTCCTGCTGGGGAGAGTAAGATGCGGGCATCTAGCTTTTTGTGGCCCACGGTGACCACCCATGGCACAAGAGAACGTGACTCAGAGCCATCCTGACTATCCCTCATCTCCACCACTTCCGATCCAAAACAAAGCACACATTTGATAATACAGGCAAAATCCTTTATTCTGTATTGAACACAGAAAACATGGTAAAGAGAAGGTGGTGCTCTTTGAAGATTATTTTTTGATGTTTCTTACATAAATATTTTTTTCTCATATAACAAGAAAAAAAAAATAACACACTAATGAGAGTCCAAAGCATTGTTGCACCATTGAGAGGCAGCTGGTTTTCAGATAGCTTTGCAAAGTAACATCTGCCGGGGGAACACAACACCTGTCATAACGAGCACATTCCCGTCACCACTGACTCTAGGTACGCTTTGCCAAAAGCGATCTATCAAAGCAATTACAGGTCATCATTTATACACCTGTTAGAAATCAGCTTCAATCTTTGTAAGCTCACCTCTCACATTATCTGCACTTAAAGGCCCTACACAGGAGATGAGTGTCTATCTGACTGAATACAGCAGGTCTGAACAATGGGTAATTATTTATGGGGACATTTATAAAGGGTGTCATCCTCAGGGAAGTGTGGCAATTCCCCTAAGCGGGTAATAACAACATACTCGTGCTGAATTTTCAAGAAACAAAATAAATATCACCTGTCATTGGGATGAGTCACTGCTATTGCAACTTGACAGTTACACTTACAAACAAAACAACCCACAAGCTTATACGCTTCCAGCCGAGTCCACTATCTAGTGGCAAACAGCCAAAGTCCTGGAATTACTGCAAATGGCAGAAGTACATTCATAAAATATCGGTCTCCAGAGCAGTGAAGTGCTCACTCAGGGGCCTCTCAGAGGAGAGATGCTATTAGAGAAAAGAACCTGTTTTAACAAAACGTGGCTCACGCAGCCCATTTTCTGTGTTTAAGAAGGCTTCTACGTCCCATCCCTGTCCCCAGACAGCCACTCCTCTGTCCACTCCTTCCTCCAGCCTCGCTCCACTGCAAGCGTCCTTCTTGAGAGAAGCCGATGAGCTACAACTTCCTCTCCACCGCCTCCACAACCAAGGCACGATCAGAACTCTCCAAGACATTCTTGCTAGCCCCTCCGTGTAAGGGCGAATAGAAGACTCAATTTATACAGAAAACTCAATTCAAAAAGGTCATGGTGCTCAAGAATGGCAGCTCTAGGGGGTTACAATTAGCATGTTACATAGAGCTCCCATAGGTCCATTAGCAGATCTTGGTTACTTTCAGATGGTTCTCATTAGGAAAAAAAAAAGTATTTGTTGGGAACTTTGCAGAAGCAAATCACCAAAAGATTATAAACCCATGCCTCTTGCCCCCTGGGGGAGGTGACAAGGATAATTTCACACCAATGGCTCAAAGAGATGCAGCCCCATGTAACAGAGGTTCTCACCAGGATGGTTGGCCATCATCTCTGAGCCAGGCGGGAAGCTTTAAAACAAAAAATAAAAGCCCAAATCTCCTTCCCTCTGTGCCCAAAGATCCTGTTTTGGCCCAGGCATGACTGTGGTCAATAAATGCAGGAAGGGACATTATTTGGAACATCCTGGAATTTGGAAGGCCATTTTAATTAAAGACACATGGCGGTCTCTGGGGAGTAGGGAAGTGAGCAAGCAGAGTGACAGAGACCTACCCAGTCAACTTTGAGTCATAGCTGCAGAACAAGGGACTGTCAGTATGTGGGCATCACTGTCACCCACCTTTGTGCTGGAAAAACTAGCCAACACTTATTGAGTGCCTCTGTATATTAGATACCATCTTTAACACTGTGTATTTCAACACATTTCATTAACCAAAAACCTTCTGCGATTGGCACTAATATAATGCCTGTTTTATGTATGAGGAAGCAGGGACACAGAAATATTAAGTACTTAAGTCAACGTGATGGAACCAATATGCAGCGGAGCTGGGATCAGAACGCAGGTCGTCCGGCGCAGGGATCGATGCTTTTAGCAAAAACGTCCTGTTGTGCAAGACCTTCCCACTTATACTGATACAAGACCATCCTACAGGTTTGGGAAGACTACTTGGAGACAAATGAGGGACACTGAGATGATCATGACATTGTGTGATGGCTAAAAGCACCAGAAATGGGAGAGCATGTTCCCTCAAACAGCAGAAGGGAAACGCATCCCTTATTTACTCAGCAAATACTTACTGAACACCTCTTTCGCATGTGGCACTCTGTACTGTAAGAGGAACAGGACACAGTCAGTGTCCGTAGAGGCTCATACCCTGGAAGACATGTGAGACTAAGCCACTGTTGGAACATACGCAAGCCATTACTCATCATCTGTCCTCTACCTAAGAAACTTGTAGAAATCAAAGCATTTGTGATCTGGTGTGTAGGGTCTCTTCTTTCTCCTTTTCTTCTTCTTTTCTTTAACCACTGTCAAAATAAGTATGCTCATATATTATGAGGTATTCGGGCCTCCATTTCCCTTGAAGCCTCCAAGCTTACGCAAGGCAGCTAACACATTTCTGGGCTCTGACCCAAGCTTGTTCTCTAATGGGACACCCCTGATTGGCAGAGGTGACTCCCAAATGCGGTTTTAAAACACGGCCACTTGTGAAAAGCATCCAGGTGATGATTTACCTTACAAGAAAAATTCTGCTGAGGATAATAATATTTTGAACAACAACAAAAAATGACAGAAGTAGAATAAATGAAAAAACTCTGTAGAAAAAGAATTCTCATAGATGTTTACCACAGGACTAGCATTTATCTTATATTTAGCTTCTTTGGACTTCATGTCTGACAATATTAAGTAAGTAACAGAAAACAGGTTAAGATTGGTCATAACATGTTATATTTTCTCCCTCTGAAAAGATGGGAGGAATGTCTCCTTGTCATTAATGTACATATTATAAGATTATAGAGGTATGAAACTGCTTAGCTGGATTCTCAAATTAAAAGAGACTCAACACATTTATAAACATATATTTAAAGTAATGATTCTAAAAAAGATAGTTTCCCGCAGATTTAAAAATTGACTTCTCCCACTAAAAACAGGTCCTAAACCAAAACCCTCCAGTGGTGGTTATTATTCTGAGATTCTATAATTCTTTATTGAATTATTTTTGTTTTCAGTATTCGGGAGATGTTTACTGTGTCTGTTGCAACCAGTGACTTGAAAGTTCAACTTAAAAATCCTTGCCATGGACTTAGTCTCTCACTGCTCTATTCTGTCTCCACCTTGGTTTTTTTGTTTTTTAATAGTTGTTAAAATTCACTCATTATTTCCAAGAATGGTAAACTGAGTAGCTCAGAACAATCTCCTGACTGTGAAAAATTATTAAAGCTGACAAGATACAAGCAAGCAAGCAAACACTAGCTATCTGAAGGTACAGATGAGCTGAGGAGACGGTGAAGCACAGCAGGGGGCAATTTCAGAGGTGAGCCAGCATCTGAAGGCCATTTTCCCCAGGGGACAGTTGGCCTCACAGAGTTAGAAGCCTGACCTCATCAATTCCTGGTAAGAAACTAAATCAAAAATAACGAGGCTTATTAGAGAAACACATGACTGAAAACAAGGAGAAACAACAGATTATAAAGACAGAAACTAAATGCAGCCAGAAAATGGAGTTACCTGGTAGAGATTTCAAAATAAATATTTGTGCTCAAAGAAAGAGAAGATTAATAATTTTGGCAGAGAACTAGAGAGAACAAAAAGACATTCAAATAGAATTACAAGAACTGGGGATGCCTGGGTGGCTCAGTGGGTTAAGCCTCTGCCTTCGGCTCAGGTCATGATCTCAGGGTCCTGGGATCGAGCCCCGCATCGGGCTTCCTGCTCTGTGGGAAGCCTGTTTCTCCCTCTCCCACTACCCCTGGTTGTGTTCCCTCCCTCACTGTCTCTGTCAAAAAAATAAATAAAATCTTTAAAAAAAAATTATGAGAACTGAAAAATACAATAAATGAGACTTAAAAACCAAACATATGTTTACCATCAGAATAGATATATAAAGAGGAAAAGGGGGAATGGAAAAGAAATCAATAGAAAATAGCCAGAAGGAAACGAGGAAATACATAAGGACAAAATTTTGAAAAGCTATGAGACAGGGCACCTGCATGGCTCAGTCAGTTAAGTGTCTGACTCTTGGTTTCAGCTCAGGTCATGATCTCAGGATCCTCAAATCAAACCCCACTTCGGGCTCCACACTGGGCGTGGAGTCTTCTTGGGATTGTCTCTCTCTCCCTCTGCCCCTTCCAGCCCCTGCTTGTATGCACAATTTCTCTCTCAAAAAATATAAAATAAACGTAAAATAAAATGGAAATAGAAATAGGAGAGGACCCGAATAGACATTTCTCCAAAGAAGACATCCAAATGGCCAACATACACATGAAAAGATGCTCAACATCACTGATAATCGAGGAAATGCAAATTAAAACCACAAGGAGAGAGGGGGGAGACAAGATGTCGGGGAACTAGGAGGAGACTCTGGTTCAACCTGTCCCCTAAAGTGAGCTGATTACCTACCAAGGAACTCCGATCACCCATGAAATCAGCCTGAGATCAGAATTCTACTGGTCAGGATCTCTACGGGGGCAGAAGACACCAGTGGGACGTCAGGATCTCTACGGGGACAGAAGACACCAGTGGGCAGGTAAAGCGGAGCGGGAACGCCTGACTGGTATCGGAAGATAAACAAAAGGGGGAGGGGCCAGCAGAGGAGACGCATTGGGAAGTAATAACCTAATACGAGAGTGCCCTACTGTGCCCTACAACTGGGGACCAGCATTAACTTGAAGACTGACAAAAAGCACTCAAAAAGAGAAAAGATGGCAGGGTGAAATTGTGGGAATTGGAACTGTTAGGGACAAGAGCTTAAGTCCCCCACGGAGGGCAGACACCCCTGGCGCTGAGCCAGAGAGAGTGCAGCGGACAAACCAGGTCCTGGTCGCTGAGCTGCCAGGAGACCTCCTAAGGGCGCTTGGCGTGTGGCAGGAGCTGGGACCCTCCTGGAGCAGAAACAGACTTTTGCAGTCCCCACGCGTGTGCCGCGCCTCGCTAGCACAGCCTGAGACTCGCTCCACCCCCTCCCCTAAGAGAGGCGCGCGGGCACCAGCGGGGGGATCTTTAGGACCCAGAAACTCTGATCGCTCTCAGCTCGGGCCAGCGGGAAAATCTCTGTGTGCCTTCCCCGGGCCAGCGGGAAAATCTGTGTGTGCCTTCCCCAGGCCAGAGGGAAAATCTCTGTGTGCCTTCCCTGCTTGGAACCTCTCTGGCGGTCTGAAGCTGCCCAGACAGCGGCCGCTTGTGGTTTTGAGTACAAGCAGGACACACAGGTGTCCCCAGAGATCACAGCTGGGAACCTGCTCTGCAGCACCCAGAGGGGAACTGACTGGGGCTTCTCTCTGGGAAGGAGGTCTGGGTGCAGTTTGCTTTCCTCTAAACCTCCAAGAACCATCGGGAGCTGCCAAGGGGAGAGAAAACAAACAAACAGACATAAAAACCTCCAGAGAACAAAAGCCTAAAGGCCCGGTTTCCTCAGAGCCCATCCCCTGGAGTGGGGCGGGAGGACATAACTCAGGAAACACCGCCTGAAAACCCACGCGGCAGGCCCCTCCCCCAGAAAGCCAACCCCCCGAGAAGACAACAATCAGTACTACTTCATAGATATGTTTAATTCTTAATTCGTTCCCACTATTCTGGTTCATTTTTAAAATTTTTTTTTAATCTTTTTTATTTTGTTATATAGATTTTTTTAGCCTATTTACCATCACAGTGAGACGTCCAGTACATCAAATTCCAAAATAACCTTTTAACCTGAACTTTTAGATACATATACCCATGTTTTTCTTTTGCTTTTCTATTTTTTATATATATTTTTTTAAATTTCACTTTAGTTTAGATCATTCTTTTCTTTACTTTTATTTGCTAAGATTCATATAGAGTTAAAATTCAAGGTAATCCCCTTTCCCCAATCAATGCTACCCCTATAGGTAAAAAAATTTTTAATCCCCTGATATCTTAGGAAAGTTGTATCCCTTAAAAAAGATATCAAGATACATCCAGGAAGAAGCAAAATAAACTTCCTCGCCCACACTGAGAATTTACAACCACTCTCCCATCTTTTTCTCCTACCAGTATTTTTGTATACTTGTGTTTGTCCTGGTAGTCTATAAATCTTATACTTAGGGTTCTTTTTGACGAGGTTCTTTTTTTTTGTCTGTTTCTTTGTTTTGCTTCTACATATATATGTACATATTTTTTTTCTTCTCTTGTCATATACTTTTATCAGTCTTTTTTGTTTGTCTGTATTTGTTTGTATACTTCACAAACCTTACCTTGGGGCCCATTTGGGCTGAGCCTTCTCTTTTATCCTTCTTTCTTTTTCCTCTCTCTCTCTCTCTTTCTCTCTTTTTCTGC